>LPNX010993732.1:553299-583697 GCA_001517045.1 Pseudotsuga menziesii
CTACAAGAAACAAATATGGGCATATAGACACTATTTCCTTGAAAAAGGAACCTAAAAACAACAGTTTGGCAGTCATATAATAAAGATGTCCATGCTCTTGATGCTGCCACCATTGCTACACCCGATTTAGGTAGAAATGTAGGCACTTAGAATAATTTTCTTGGAGATGCTGCAAAAACTCTGAAATACAGAGTATTCACAATGGAATCTAAGAATAGCTACACAGTATATCTAATGAATGAACGGGTATTCATGATAAATTCAAAGTAACATAAAGGTCTTCAAATGGTGGGGGTGAATTTTTAACAAAGTTATGTTTGACTGGGATTGGATTAGAACAAAATATTAGGCTTCTAAGAGATATTTTTGAACTCATCCATGAAAGCGTGAAAATTTTAGGGCATGAGCTTTGGTTAACTACTAATAGTATAAGTGCTTCTGCTAAATTCCTTATAGTTAGTATTGTTACTAGTGACGCTGCATCTTGTGTGTCAAACCATAGATTCATGACCACAAAATTGACTTCAAAAGAAATGAAACTTGGAATTCATAAGTCTACCTTTACGAAGTAGCAATATATGGTGATATACATAGTTTAGAAAAATTCATAGATGCAACTTTGCTAATAAGATGTGACCCATCTAATATTATGAAGAAAACGTAGTGACAACACACCAAAAAAATAGAGGTATGTTTGCAAACTACATATTGCTGAAGTTAAGTAGTGTTCTTATTTCTATTTGCATACTCTGCACTATGATTTGATGAAACGGTTAGCTTTAGAAGTCAGAACATCACTGTGATTATCTACTATTTACAGTTATAGAAAACAAACAAGGAAAAACTAAGTGGCATAACTTAGTTTTGCAAAATCCATCGATGTGTAGGAAACCCTTGTAATTGTTTATAGGCATGATTACAGGTACAATGTGGCATTTTATCCCAATTTTTCGATAGTCATTTACAAACTTCATGTATATTTCTGTATGATAAAATAACTGTCTAATTATTAAACCACATGCATCTACCTGTAACCAAAAAATATATTCAATCTGTAAGAGAGGGATGGAAACCAAAAAATGTTGAAGGTAGAGCGACATTGACATTCAGGGCTTGATTTTCAAAATGTACATACATTGGATAGGATTTGAAGCAACTGAATGAGATTTTTCACAGATCACAAGAGAGTAAAAAATGATGCCGAGAGTGGAACTTGACACTGAGATCCATGAGGAAAAAACCATAAAGAGCACATATTGAAAAGAATAAACATAAATACATATTATGTGAGAGGTACCTGTGACTTATGTGTCTTTTCTTCCGCCATGCTTCCTTTCTCACCCTGCCAAATTTTTCAGAAACCAAGGATCGCATACCAAATCGGAACCTGCTTTGGTATTAAAATGTTTCACGGTGAACATTGTGCTCCATACTACATAGCCTAGGGAAACGTGATGGGCCACTGTCCCATGGATTTGGGTTTTGTAACAAATCTACATCTCATGGATTTCGTTCATAATCTCACTGGTAATGCTAGTCATCCATCCAGGAGAAGCTTGGATCCATTCATAAGAAATAACCAAATGTCTAAATATGTGTCATTGATTTTCGTATGAAGATTTAATGGAAATAACCACACCATTAAAACCCCAAATAGATGGGCATTAATATGTACCTAATCGATTAGCCCAACAAAAAATGGTGTGTCTATTAGCTACAATCCTTGAAATCCAGGGTTTAGGTTTAGCATGATGCATTCTATAACAACCTTAAACTTCTATATAATTTCATATATATCTCAAACCCTAGATCAAACCTTACAGCGCGTTCCCCTGCCTTCTCCTCAAACCCTGGCCCAAGCCATTCAATAGTATGTTCATGTTCCAGCATCAGAACCGACTGTACTCTTGCATTAGAATAGGGCATCCTTGAAGTATTGCCACCTCCACCTCAAAATTTGGCTCAACCCTGAAATACTATACTAATCCTACATCTAAATTGAAACACAACAGTCCTGAGAAATATGGTTTGGAAAGAGGGGAAGAAATATGAAGGCCACCGCAAGCCATGTAACCCAAATATATCCACATCCACCTCCCACTCCACCAAGTTTACTTGCCCACCCTTCTCATCCCCCAACTTCCAAAGTGCAGTATTATTGGATCCATCTACATCCAGTCTACGCCTCCAAGTTTAAGAAATCGACCTCTTCCAACACTGCTATGCAGAGAAATTGCTCTGCTATGCACCAACACTGCAAACCCACGACCAAATCCAGAACTAGAACAGTGGAAAAATGCATTAGAGAAACCACCATCTTTCAACACTACTATGCACCATGCACCAGAGAGAAAACCTCCTCCAAAACTGTAAACCTGCCACAAACCCACGAGCAAATCGAGAAAACCTATGGAAAAAACGATATGTAGATCATCACGCAACCATATGGCAGAGGCACTAGCAAAATTTTGCAATAAAATATGCCCCATGATATTGGGTATTTATATAATAAATAAATAAAACCCTTTTACCCTTAATATAGCACCAATATATTGGTTTAGAATTTTTTAATTTTTAATCCCCCAATATGAATGAACGTGCTATCGTATTGGTCCCTAAGTGATGCCCCCGTGAGGAATTTCAATGAATATATTTCCTCAATTGATTGAAGCGCAGGATTATCTGTCGCCTTCTCATCAGCAAATGCAAAGGTGTGTGCAAACTATGTAACCACCTCATCCCAATCCTGAGTTCCTTGTCACAATTCCAGGGATGTATACCAACTTATGGGTGTCATTTCCAATGTATGAATGAAATTATGGACCCATTCCTGTCACAAGTATTCTGCAAATGCTATGTGACACTGATTAATTTGATCGATAGGTTTTGACAGCCCTATGTACCTCTAACTCATGGCAGTGACTTCTTTGTCAAATTTAACTTCCAACAATCTTCTGCACTGTGGCCATTCTAATATGGATTTCTTATGTGTACCCCACCATCTAGAGGGCGTAGCCTTCAATACATAGTTTAAGGCAAACAAGCGTTGTGGCTCTGTCACGAGTCCTTCAAATTCACTTAGGAAGGTTGCAAGATTATGTAAGCCCTCATATGCGGGTAACTCCCTTAATTGATTCTCCACCAGTTGCACAGACTGGGTAACTTTGGCACACCTATGCATAGAGACTTCATGCAAACTATTTTTCCAATTCACCAAGGCCTCTCTTGAATCTGATGTGCATGAATTAGCACTCTTCCAAATCAGGTTTCCATCTTCTATAGAATGTCTGTAATCATATTTTGGGGTGTTGATATTATAGATATGGTCTAGATAATCACATTGTACCTCACTGTAGACTGGTTTGACATACCTTTGTCCCTTCAATGGATCAATGGGTGACACTACTCTCATCTCATCATCCTCGAATGAGAGAATCATTTTATTTAAGTTTATAATGGTCTGATTATCTATGGCCCAATCTATCCCAAGAGAGCAGGATACGGTTTCATGTCGTCAAGAATGTTAATGACTTCAAAGTCTGGAAATGTGCGTAGCCCCTTAATGTTGATAGGGAATTCACTCAACCTACCAATTGGTAGGACCTTCGCCTTATTTGAAAGCCTCAACTGGGCAGGAGACTAGTCCAAGCGCGACTTTCCCATGCTCTCTCAGTTCTGTCGTGTAAGAATATTTACATCTGACACTAGGTCTAGAATAATATAATCCATGTCATAATCCCCTACTTGCGCAGTCATTCTTAACTCGCACCCCATTTTAAATTTATTTTTGACATGTTTAACCCTTCCTTTAGGTTGCGACTCGACTGTGATTTCTTCTATCAATGCTTGTAGCTCTGTGATAACATCTTTATCTCATAATAGTGCTAAGTAACTTAAAATAAATGACTTGAGATTACTAACCTTTTTTGGTATCTGCCTCTGGAAGATCTATTGGAAGCATTCAAGAATCTCCCTAACTTCTGTTGAGTTTGATGGTTGTTATGGGTCCACAAAATCTGGTCGGTCCAAAAATACTTGTTTCTTTTTTTTAATGTCGAATGGTACTTTCTTCTGCATCGCGATTCATACCTGCGGTTGTTCTTGCATTATATTCTAATCAGCTCCAGTCACATCACCTCCTTGTGTTACGAAAGAAACACTCGACTCTCTTGGATCAAAAACAATCATCTAAACATTTAAGTTAGTATTTGTATTTGGGTTGGGATTCTACGTAGGGTTAGGACCCCCGACGGTCTGGGCTTTCCACTTTGTGATCAACTAGGGACATTGCTCCATGTTATGGTCCTACACTTTGCAATATGAATAGGTCTTTCCAGGTTCCTAGTAATGTCTGGCATAATGGCCTGGATTTCCACAGTTATAGCATACGACTTGACCTATTCCTCTACCAAATCCTCCTCCTCCTCTACCTTTGAAATTCCCACCCCCCTTCCTTGAGGGTGTGGCTACTATGGTGGGTACTGATTATGCGGCGCATATTGATTCTGTGGTGTATACTAAAGCTGATACTAGTTTTGTGGGAAAGGCACAGGATGGTAGTGCACTTACGCCTATTCATCCTAAACCTTCCCATCATTCTTCATCAAGTAGGTGTCTACTATATTCTCCTTTAGGAGATTATATGCTCTGCAGTCCTTATCATCATGCCCTGCTGATTTGCAAAATTTACTGAAAAGGCTGGTTGGGTTACTTAGAATCTTCTGTAAATATAAATAGTCCCCATCGCGATGCCCTCTAGTCTGGCATATTCGACACCAAGTTATCCCGTGAGTACTCAATGGATTAGGTGCACCTAACGAGATATAGTTCATGTACGATGGACAATTATCCTTGGTGTGTCCATCTGTTTGACATCTTGTGCACCACAAGTCCTTACATGCTTCTTTACCCTTCTTGATTTCTTTAAGTTGCATGATTAGATTAACCAACTGCGACTGAATCTACATCATACCTGTGCCACCATCTCTGATCGACGATGATTCTAGCTTCATCGCTAATTCTAGTGCTTCTCTCTGCGACACAATATTCCATTACATCAAAGGAGCCCGAATGTGTGGTAATAGTGAAACAATAAACCAATCCTTATGCTACACAGCCGACATCAGAAAACTAAGTTTGGCCATCAAAGTTTTAAACCGTTGATCGAAATCCCATATGGATTCCATCATTATCTGCATTATCTCTTTGATCTCAGTGATGCGCTATGACTCAGATTTCGGTTTCTGAATTCACAAATCCTCGCGAGGTAGATCTCATCAAGGGTCTTCAATGGGGTTCCTACTGGCACTATGCATAACTTCATAAACCAGTTCAGTTCGTGACCCCATAGAGTCATGATCATCTGCTCTTTTCTTAGGTCTACACTGTGAACTTGACGAGCAAAGTAACTAATGCTGCTCTGGATATTTTTCCCTATTCCCATTGAATGTGGGTAATCTAATATCTTCCGTAGCCATTGAGTTGGCATCGGGGTTCTCTAAAAAATAATTTAATGAAGGCGAATTCCCTTGCGCGCTAGTCACAGTACTAGAACTATTAGTATTAATAACTCTTTCAGAAGATGGGGCTCTAGAACTTACCTCTAACGATACTCCTGCTGTGATGTAGTTATGTATTGATCTTGGTGTCTCCATAGACTCTTCAGATTCTTCTGCTCCTTTAGAAATTGGGCTACAGTATTCCTCTTTGTCGCAAGACCCTTCGTCTAGTCGCTACTCAGTTTCGTACTCACTTTCCTTGAACAGACTAGGAGTTTTTCTTCCTCCTATTATCTTTCTTCTTTTCCCTGACCTAGATCTCCTTCCACTCCTTAGGAATCCAGCCTCTAGTTCAAGTTCTGTACTTTCTGGGAACATCTCAAATCACCATTTCCCATTTCTTTTATAGGTCATCTACAACATATCCCCTCTTCTGGATATGTGACTCAACTACCCAACTGCAAAATACCCTTCTCATAGATGAGCATCTTTATCCATGTATTTATAGACAAGCAAATACCTTCTTCGAGGCCCTTGGAAAAAAAATATTTTAGCCTCACTATATGAGGTTATCGTCTCTACTACAAAATCAGTACTATATCCTTGCAAAATACTGTTGACCCAAAATTCAACAACTCTAGAGGATGGGTTACTTACATTGGTGATCTCGCTAATCAGCTAAGAACTCCACTCAAGCGTTTCTCTTATTTGGAAATTTGGCTACTGAGTTTCCAATCTTGACAACCACTCATGTAGCACAATAGGAAACTATACAAAGAAGATATAATGAATATCAGATTATATGTATCGGTCTAACCATTTTTTTGTGCTCAACTGCGATCTTGCGCTCTCTTCTTGTGCAAATGCCAATGTTTTAGACTCCAGCCAATCCTCGAGTTCCTTCTTTTTTGGATGCCACAACATTTCCCTCGACTCAAATGATTACGGGTCCTGAAAATGGAACCATTTGTTGGCCTACTTTTCCTCACTCACATGACCTAGGTTCAACAACAACACAAAACCAACAAAACACCCAAAGAAATTGGCCCGGTGAAGCAAGCTCAGTCGGAAACACTTGTGAGGCAGGTGCAGTCTCACCTGAGATATCTTAATGTGTAACTTCCAGAACCATGTTTTTGTAGTTGGAAAGGGATTACTGTCCCTTGGCACATGACCAAGGCACTCAACAAATTTGGAAGGATGGATTCTTTCACTACTTGACATAGGCACAACTGTGCGACACAGCCAATGTGCAACACAACCTTGTCCTTGACAACTTAACAACTTGTACAACAGTGCAACGCTACTGATTCCTTAAAATTAAATGACAATGATGCCACTATATTATAATCTTAAAAATATTTTAACATGAAATGATATCAAGTGCTCGACAATGCTTTAACCATCCATTCATTTATTGTTCTTATCGGTGTTGTGACATTCATTCAAACAATAATATAAACAATGCAAGATAATAAAACATTCAAAATTAACCATTAAAAATTCAACCATTCACATTCAGCATTCAAACGACACATGAAATAACATGGAAACCCATCTCGAAAAAACCACCAAGGTGCTCTTCATCTGGCATGAGAAATATATGGCACCTTGCAGTCTGCGACGTACAGATTGTTTTGAGATATGTCTATTTGGATAAGAATCTTATTTCTCTCATCATCTTTGGTTTTATTCTCCTATCTACTCCTACCGATCTGCACACATCCAAGATCAACTCTTCTACTCTACTATATGTGCACTCAACTGCATATTGACTCTTACAAAATGGTTTGTGCACATAGCTGCAGATCCGTGGCTGAACATCCTTCTACTATCATACTCCTCTCTGATCTCCTCAAAATAATTCTACTATTACCAACTGATACAACAACTACAATATTTCGGAAGCTCACAAGATAACTTCAAACTATTTCTTGAAGCTAAATCTTATACAGAACGGGTTCTCTTATTTATAGAAGTTACAAGACCGCACAGGGTCGACTATGTACATCTCAGTTATTAGTCATAAACAGCCAAAAAATATCTTCTATTACATTAATGACAGGCCATATTGGTCGAAAAATGTTCTACATTAGATTAATCACAGGACATAACTAGCTGCGCAAACGTCTTTCAATCTGCCTTTACAGGTCATAACTAGCCGCAAAACTGTCATTTAGTCTTCCACTGAATCAAGTTCATGCAGTGTTTCTTGACTTGCACCTGTCCATCCTTTACTCTTCTACCTGACTCTATAGGTATGCTTTTTCCTTCGTCACACTGATCTGCGTCGCAAATTTCTCTCTTCTGTGCTTGCTTTCCATCCTTTAACTACTTTTATCTCATCGTGTGCTTTCTTTTCCTCTTGTGTTTGCACTTCAGGTTCTTCCTTGTGCTCTTTCCTGGCGCAACAATAGCCTAGCCAGAAATCGAATAGAAGTTAAATAGTGGAAACATGGCTATTAATTTCTATAAGAATATGTTAATGACAATTATGCAGATGCTAGCAACAATTCTTGGTAACCTGAACAGAGTCATAGTTAACTATACAAAAAAAACATTCAGCCAAAACATATAGGAAAGGATAACAAAAACATATTATTTTTCCATTGATACCATAGTAAGTTATAGCTGTTATAAACCCTAAGCAAGTCTTGAAAACAAATAAGTAATATTGGTATTTTATTCCTCTTTTTCGGAACTAAAGGACAAGTATTGTGTTTAAACCAAGGAGTGAACTTGAGTAAAATATGTTACTATTATAATAATATTAACCAACAAACCCTACAAGAAAAAGCAGTAGGGATTTGTTGGAAACCAACAACCTTCTCACTTTTTATTTGTTTTTAGTCAATAAAAAATGACATCATCTTCCCTCTTTAATAAATTTTTGAGAAAATTATTAAAGATTGCCTTCAAAATCTATGATTCTTAAGGTACTCTCGATTTGAAAACACTAATTAATCAAGTAAAAAATCATTGCAAGCATATCAATCTTATGTTGTTGAGGTATCACTGATAATCAATTTTGCTGCTGTTAAATATGCTTACTATATAATAAATTTTCCTTTACATGTATTTAACTTTTGATTATATTTGTTTGGTGATTATACAGTTTTAGTTAACGTTTCAATATATCAACAATAGACAAATCTCATTTTAGAACCAAACCAAATTTTGCTTCTATGATTTTAACCTCATCCTTCCTACACGATCCTCTCATGTTGACTGATACTAAGGATTCATGTTTTGATTATCATTATGGGTAAATTATAAGTGATATAATGCATTTTTATCTTATTTAATGGTTGGATTAATAATTTTTATTCATTATATAATCTAAACAGTATCTTTATGCTTAAATGAGTATTATTAATTCAAATTACTTACACTTGTAATTTATCCTAGCTACGAAGGCGCTCATGCAAACGAAACTACAAAAAAATTCTATGTGACATTTGTCTTCTACTCTAACTAGGATCAAAACCATGAATCATTCTACCATTGAATAATATGTGACAATTTTTTATTATGGTACAACCAATATTATTGTCATATCAATTCATGATATCAATGAGATTTCAAAAATCATCTTCATTTACAATTCTTGTACGAGACCATAATTTCACTTCTTGTATCATCATTAACCTCGATTTGTCAAACCCTATGATGGATCTTGCATTGTTTTGATGGCAATGGTGATTGAATTTTGGGTTTTTACCGAGGGTTATCTTGACCTGGATTTCTTTTTCCATTCGTGATGATGATCACTCTGAAAATTACCTTATTTACCAGCTAAGCATTGAAATAATGGCTCCCATGTGTAGATTCGAACCAACCAGGAGTGAAATACTGGAGATTGAACATAAGTATTCTCAATTGATTGAGAAAATCAGTTGGTTTGACTTCTTTAGAATTTTCAACGGGAATCATACAGAAGTAACCCAACAATTTTCTCTATCACTTAGAGAAAAAGTTGCCCAAATTGGGAACCTACATTTAGTTATTTATGAAGACATCATAGAAAAGGCTATGAAGATGTTGAAAAAGGTGAAAGGTGGTTTAAGAAAAAGGAAATTAGTAGAGAAAAAAGAAACATTTTTGTCTTCCTCTTCCAAAGGATTTCGACGATAAACATGGATATCCAACAAAGTTCCTCAAATATCAATGGCAACCTCTTCTATAGCTAATTATAAGGTGCATCACTTGCAATGGTAGGTTTTTCTATGTATATTTTATCACCTTATGCTTCTTATGGCATTCATGGGTTCTAGGGTAAGTTTACCTTGCTTCTTGCTTAATAGTATGGAAAAGATGGATTACGCAGTCCAAAACATAGTCGGAAATCAATACCAAATTTTATTTCACCATGGTTTACTCAAAATCATGATATAATACCAATTTTCTACGATGGGTAAGAGTTGGGTTCAAATTTTAAATGAAAATAATTTCAGGAAAACTTAGTTTTGGCCTTCTCCTATCCCTAATACCCGATAGAAAATAATACAACCCTCTATGCATGAACCTTCTACGTTAGATCCTGATGTAAACCCTAAAGAGGTGGAGGTAAGTTAGTAATCCCATCCCAGTGAAGGATTTAGGATGTAATTTAATAGAATATGATACCATCCAAGTTTTTAAATTCATGTCAATCCATCGCAGACTAGACAAACTTGTAATATAATTATACCGAAGCTAGAGAGGTTAACAAGCTGTCTAAAAAAAGACTCTTCCTATTATAGTGAATGTAAACTTAAACAAAAGGATACAACTTCTGTGAGCACACGATGATTCACTCATAGTATGGCTATGGTTTCCATTCCGGTCATATACAAAAACATAAAGAACACATTTGATAGAGGTTGTAAGAGACGATGATGATCAATCCCCAATTCGTGAAATTTCCCACGATGATGATGAACAAAATATGGAGGTGAACAATCCCATGATGTCTTCCGTGAAGGAATTTGATGACAAATCATCTCCTTGTATATTTGAGCAGAATCCCTCATACACCGGTGACTCCTCACATTCTAGAAGTAAGAAGAAACTTCAACAAACTCTTAAACATATACTTGAGGATATAATTTCTCAGTTGGAAACAAAATTGAGATATTCTCATTCTAGTATGCTCGGTAAAGAGGAAGAAATTAAGACCCTAAAAATTGAGTTGTTGCAGTGGGTGAACCGGTGGCATGATTTGAAACTCAAGAAAGACAAATAAAAAGCTATTAAAAAATAATTGGCCTTTGTAAATGAAATATTAGTAAAGCAGGGAGAACAATAGAAGATTGAAATTATGAAACTATGAGCTAGGTTAGCTGAGGCTCAATGCACAACAAAATTACAAATCACAACATAAAATTGTTTTCTTGTTTCAATTTATCTTTGAAAGGTTGTTCGATTCATCATAGGTAAATAATTTAATTTGCACATCTACAGAATCAAATATTCTGTAGAAGTGCATATGATTCTTTTTTTTTCTTTTCATTGATTAAATACAAGTTTAAATGAAAATTTAATGATCTGTTGAACTATTATTGCATGTGGCTTACATATTTTTCATGGATGTGTTTTGTTTCGTTGATGTTGTTGGACTTATGGAAGTTTCGTTGCGAGATGTTAAACTAATTGCCTCTTATAATGCTCTTGCTACCAGATTCCTCTATTTTGGGGAATGGTTTAAACTATTCTTGATGCTTCATTATCTCATTAGTAGAACGATCATGTAGATTGTTTGTTTTAATTTGACAACTGTTAAAACTGAAAAGTTTATTTTTGGAAAATAGATCCATATAACTCTCTAATAAGTTGATATGCTTTTGTATATAAGTCATGAGGGTGACTTAAGACAAAGGGGGATTCGATAGAGAGAAGGATTTGTCATATAAAGTTGTAATTTCTAAAATTTTGAAGTTGATTCTTATGTCATGATAACACTTCTGCTGGCATACGTTTTGGTGATGTCTTGAGAAACTGGTAACACTACAGTTCATATTTTCTTTGATACAATTATATATATGAATATCAACTCTCTTTAACAACTTATTTTCATTTTTTTATTTACATACACATTTTATTGTGTAGTATTGATTATATTTACACTTTTTAATACACCATGTTTATATCTCTGATCGTCTAATGTTTATAGTTATTATTAGATAATTTTCATTATTTCATATAACTTTATGTCATTATTCATATGATTTACTATTCTGATTATCTATTAGTATAGATGTTTTGATCAGTAAGGATATTTATTAGAATCTTTCAGATATTGGACATAGTATAACTTGCTGTTTTATGACAATACATATGTTCTAGGTTATAATAATTTATTATTATTTCTTATAACTGATTACTGTACTTTATTTTTATTGGGATTATGATATATTAAAAGAGATTTTTCTCATAGTATATTATATATTCAAAATCATAATTTACAGTACAAAAAGTGTCTGCAATTAATTAAAACTTCTCATGGCCAAGATAGGTTAGTATAGATCATAGATAAATAGCTAGTTTTAATTTATCAACTATTAAATAGGTAGTTTCTATTAAAATTTAGTTAAATTTTCATCTATTAAGTAGTTTCTGATAAGATGTTTTGAAACTTAAAAAGTAAGACTCTCCTTCAGAGAGCAAAACTTAGATGGTAGTAGGACCATAACTTGCGAGAATTAGCTACACCAAACATACTTGGGGCTATGTTAAGTGCCTTGTGTGAGTTAGTTATCCGTAGTTTTCCATAGACAGAAAATCATGCCAACATGATTTTGCACTTGCCGACATTATAAACAATTTCTTAGTTACTAACACCATCAGATTAGTTAGCCCTGACTAGATTCAACTATAATTCATAACATTGTCATCACAAAGAAATAAAATTGTAAGGCCTTCCAGTTTTACAATTATCATATAACATACATAGGTAAGCTAGACTAGTCTCCTAAAACAGAGGGTTTCCAAATTCAAACTTAGGCAATCAAGATATTTCCCATCAATTAAAAACACAGAGTTAGAATCCATTTCAGACTAGCTTAAATGGCAATTTTTTGGGAGTAATACTTCAATTATCAAATTTAAAATCGGAGTAACCGATTCTTTTTATATAATCACATTGTGAATAAGCTATAAATAACCTAAAGAAGTTGACAAATGGAAATGATTGGTTTAACTATTTTCTAGGCCATCCATTTTAATCCTGAATGTATTTTTTTTAAAATACAAAATAACTGGGCATAAATCCTTAAAATCATACGCCATCAAAATACAACATAGGTCTGTTTTAACTCTAAGAAACCTGATAATAGGGTGAAATGCCAAAAATATCACCATGAAAAGGTGAAGTGGTCAACACAAAACATTATTTAGAACCTCTTCAATTCTCGCAGAGAGCTAATCACCAAACTAGGGATCAAGCAACATAGAACAGTTCTTACTGAGTGAGGGTAGACAAAGTCTGCATACACGAACCAAGTTATGGGTAGTGTCACGACACCTACAACACATTGCAATCACATTTAAAAAACCAATATCAATACAGGGGAACCAAAGAAACAAAAGGAAAAAAAGAGAGAAATTCAGTAGTACAGAATTCAAGCCAGGATCAGACTTACCTTTGAATATGTTGCAGAAGGCTGAAGCTAGTCTGAGCTACGCGAAGCTATTTGAATTGTAAACCAAGGAAATTGTGAATGAACTTGGACGATGACCATTGTATAATGTGATTGAGACACATTTTGTATCAAACTAAATAACTCAGGGTGAGGTCCTTGCGACTTGAGAAAGGAAAACAAACTAGATTAGGAACCCTAGGGGTAAACACTTAGATAGAACCTTCCTAAAAGTTCTATTAAATACATTGATAGTGTTGAACCAACGTGGGATCATCTCTTTAATTCCTCCACTAAATGCTATATGATTAGAGTAATGTAATAAACTCCCCAAAACCTTAGTAGAAGATATAAGTATAATGTATATCGAACCTTCATACCAAAAGTGTGGTCATGTGGCTGATCGATTTTCAATCTAACAAAGTATTATACTATATATATTTATACACTGAGAATTTAGATAAACTAAGACATGATCCAATACTATATTATATTAAAACAAAGGATCAAAAGTTATTATGGACTATTGCTCTAAACCTTCCACGTCTATGGAAATGTTAGAGTGTTTAACCAAGACCAGTTCTTTGGTACCAAACATGCCTCTGGTTAAGGGGGAAGGGATAAAATCCCTTATGTAACCTAAAGCAATAAAATTTGGTAATTATATGTATTCTAGTTGATTAAAAAATAATAGAGATCAAATGCTTAAGGGACTAAGATTACCACAATCTATCAATAACTCGGTGTGAAACGGTCCCAATCACCAATTGATCAAATTGTTGTGTAGTCCAAGCCTATGAAAGAAGATAGTGGAGAGGGTGTTATATTTTAATTAAAGTAAACAATACTCCCTGTCCTTAGCTTGAAGTCTTCCTTGGTTTGTAGGTTGACCTTGGATTAAAATAATTTGTTTCCCTGATGTATGTTTAAATAATAAGTTCACATGAAAAGTAGACATTTATGGATAATCATGAGGTGTTCTTACATAAATGAACCTACAAATGAAAAAATAGAGAACCCATCTAGCAGAAAACCCATTAAGATATTATCTGAGAGATACCAGAAGTGAAAATAAAACTTGGAACAAGAATATCCACTCAAGAAACCTCAAACTAGGCCAACAAATAAATTGAGGTTGAATGCAAAATAAAATTTTGATCCTTCATTGAAGAAAGACATAGTGATTGATCTTGAAGACTCTTCACCATAGAAGGAAATAAAATTTAAGAGTTCAAAATGATCAAAACTAGTTCTTGTATTTGTTGAAAAGAGAATAATCTCAAGATTAGAAAAATTCAAGGTGATTCTTGAACCAGGGGTATTTGAGAATTCTAAGAATCCAGAGGAACCAAAATCTGCTAAGTTGACATTTGATGAAGAAAATGATTCACTCGATGAAAGAGAGAATACTATTTCCACTGTCTTAACAACTATTGAAAAGGCACTCAAAAAGTTCATAGAATTGAAAAAAACTACTACTTGTGGCCAAGATACTCAAAAAATTGAACAAGAAACCAAGAATGTTGTTCCTTGTGTGACTTGGCAAGCTAAATATGGAGGGAAAAATGTGTTAAAATTTCCCTATTCTGATAGTGATGAATCTGAACCTGAACCAGAGGATAATGGAAATAAGATAGAGGTTTGTGAAGTTGTTCCTTTACAATAGTCAGAGGACAAAATGGACAAGGAAGAAGATGTATTCTTGAAGAAATCCAAGAAATCTAAGAAGATAATCAAGTGTTTGAAGCTAGAAAATGAAAGGTTGCGAAAGCAAAACTTAAGGTTAAAAGAAGGTTGAACATTCTTGTAACAAAGCACAACAAATTATGTGACTTAGCTCAAAATATGACAAAATAAAATAAAAAGTTATACTTTGTAATACCCCGTGTGTTAATACCCAGACATATGTTGTGGCACAAGGTGCCAAAAAATGGGTCTTTAAGGACCTAGAGACATTAGTATTATTTTGTTAAGAATGAATTAATGAAAACAAATGGCACATTGGGGACCACTAAAAGAGTATGGGAGGCCTAGAACCACAATGTGAGGGGGAATGGGGGACATTGCTATAACTTTAGAACTTGTTTGATTGATCTTGGTCCATATTTATTCCTTGGTGGCTTTATTAGTTGATAATCACCCAAGAACTGTACAACGAACACAAGTTTTGATTATTTTATCCTATGTTTGTATTATTGAGCCCAATTCATGGTTTAGTGGGACTCCTTGGTGTCTGGGTGGGTTCCACTTGTTGATTGATCCCCTTTGGTGAGTTTGTAACTCCTTTGTGGAGGTTACACTTGGTTTTGTAACTCCCATCTGAACAAATGTTCCCGCATTGGCTATTTTTATCCTCAACACCTCAAAATTTGTGTAAATAATTATGTAAATCCTTATGTAAATAATTGTATAAATCCTTGTGTAACTCTTGTGTAAATCCTTGTGTAACTCCCCCTTTTCTATTTTGGGAAGATTCCTTGGCTTGTGTGGCACCTCACCTCACTAATTTTGATTCCTCTTCATGGATGATGTGTCCACACATGAATTTGAGCTAGGTAGAGTGGCTTAGAGTCACTCTCCCCGAAATTCAAATTGCTTGGGTTGGATTAGAGTTAACATCTTGTGGCTGAATTAACCCCATTGTATTGACTCAAGTTGGATTACCTTGGTTTGGTTAAAACCCATTGAGTTAGAATTACCTTATTTGGTCTAAAAATCCATGTTTGATATCCTTGGTTTGGGGTGGTTGTTTTTCATGGTTCATTTGGATGATTATTTATTATGGTTGTTCATACCTTTGATGGTGAGAGCTTGGGAAACCATGGATGATTTTCTATGTGAATGAAATTTGATATTAAAGCATGGTGATATTGTATGGGTTTTAAGATAATCCCAAAAAACTCTAGCATATTTCCTTTGTTTCCACTACTTGGATTTGTCCTGTACCTACACATAATTCCTGATGGTGAATGGAGATATCTTCATGGTTTAGGAGGTATGGGTTACCACTGCACCTGGTAGTGGGGCGGAAGAGGAAGTATGTGGTGAGCAATAGATTTTTGGCTTCTAAAAATAATACTTGAGAGTCTTCTTGACTGTACCTCTATTGTGGATATGTGGCCTCATCTCGAGGGTGGCCTGTTAAAGTGATAACTAGCTTGGCAATTCCAAAGGCTGGGTGGATCATGGTCTGGATGATTCCAGTTGCACATTGATAAGATAAGTGATTTATCTCATGTTTATTTAATTTACTTATATATGATCTGATTTATTTGTGGATTCACATGAAATTTTTAATGAAATTTATGAGTTATTTTTGGAATAAATTTCTCATAGAATTCAATCTATTTATGCAAGTAACTTTTATGAAGGAATTGTCAACTAGTTTTTGGGTTTTTGTGCACAAATTGTTTGAGGAAATAATTATTTGGTACCTATGATATAGAAATAAAATTTGTTCTCCTTTTAATTACATAATGTTTATTTTTATCGTATAAATGATTTAAGGCACTTCTCTTTGATGCTTCTACCTTTTATTCGAAAACTAGCTCTTCGGATGGTCTGTTTGGCATAGTTTGGAGACTTGGCACATGAAGTGTTTGTAAAAATT
Organism: Pseudotsuga menziesii; assembly: GCA_001517045.1. NCBI lineage: Eukaryota > Viridiplantae > Streptophyta > Pinopsida > Pinales > Pinaceae > Pseudotsuga > Pseudotsuga menziesii. The sequence goes on from LPNX010993732.1 coordinate 570,024, forward strand.
ATTGAGTGTTATTTTATTAATATTTATTATAAATAATATTAAAAATTGTGTGATAATTTGAGGATAAATCTTCTTGGTATTTTTGGGGAAATGTCTACCGAAATTCTAGATCAATTTCCAATTTCTAGCTCCTTCAATGGAATTGTTTTGAGTAGATTTGTGACTTTGCATATGAAGTGTTTGAAAAAAGGTTTGAATTATATGAAACTATATTATTAATTATAAAACATGTTATTTATAATTGTAATTTCATTTTAGTTATTCTATGATTTGTGGGTTTAATTATTCTAGCGATTTCTAGAATTACTAGTAAATTCAAATGAGTAGAATTAACTAGTTTTGTGATCTGTTTAATGAATTGTATATGGAAGGAAATATACATCCATATGACTATAATTGAACCATGATATGGTTTCCATGAGCTACAATAGTCATATATTTATCTTTATCTGGAATTTAGAAAGTTAAATTGGAAACTAGATACAATGCGTTGAAATTGGTAAATAGTTTTTGGATTCGAATATATGTTTTTAGTAAAAGATGAATGTACATAAATATTATATGTTCTTGGTAATTTACTTATGCTGTATAATTATATTTTCCATATCTTTACCTTCACCTATGTGTGCCTCAAAAATCGGTACGATTAGTTCAATTGAATTCTTGGCAATGTTTATTAACTAGTTGTACGGACTGAACTTGAAATATTCTTTGTTTATGTACTCGAATCAGATTTGAAAAAGTAATTTATTTTGATGTACATGCATTCTTAAATACGTGTTTAATTTCTGTAGGTTCACTTTTTGGTTCATTGGCATGGTTTTGTGTGGAATTTGTGCAAGACTAGTTGCTAGTATTGAAAAACGTGTTAACTAGTTCTTGTGGAATAATTTTCATAGTTACTATGTTTAATTAATTGAAAAATGGTAATTAGAACTGATTTACATGTTATTAGGTGTTTATTATCAATTGTACTTGATAAACAATGGTTAACTGATAAACAAATGAAATTATATTAAGTACTGTCAATTTGTGCTAAGTGTCGTTAAGTATTGTAATCAGAACACTAATTACTAGTTAATCACGATGAAGAGTAAATTGAATTTAGAGGTGGAATTTATGTCTAATTTGTATTGGAATGGATATGTGATGTTTTTATAAGGTATTAGTAATCTTCCCATCCCTTGGTTCAGTTGTTGGAATAGTTATTGAATTTATTTTAATTTATTGGTAATTAAACGAACTTTATCGTGATTAAATATTGAAAAATGAAATTTAATATTTTTTAACTAATTTGTTGTGATAAAATTATATAATTAGCCTTACAGAGCTAATGGTATGTTGTAAAAAAAATGTAAAACAAAATGGACATTACATACTTGCAAGGGAGATGTTGGAAAACAAAATGGAATCAAGAAAAACATAGGAACCAAGCAGAAAGCAAGAAAGGCATCCTATCAATAGTAGTAGCCCAAGCTTAATGAATATAATATTTATATATTTTGTAGAAGATCACACTACCAAAATTTTCAATCTTCGGTAGCACTTCCAGAATAGGAATTTTTTAATTTTCTTCCAAATGCTCCATAACTGAAAACTTTGCACATTTTTGAATATTTCGAATCTCTAGAAGATCCACGAAAATGATAATTTTCAAATAAATACTTCAGAACATTCTGTCATGAGAATGAATATCAATAATGTACCAAGTTCCCATTCAATTTCTAATAATAGATTTCGTCAATATTTTCCTAATTTTGTGGATCTAGTAACTAAATTAGATTGTATGTTTTTAATCATGGACTCTCGATGGTATTTTGTAAATAATTTAGTCAGTTTAAGATAAATTTAGATCTACAATTGTAGAATCTGATATCTATGATTCTAGAACTATTTTGTATCTATAAAACGAAAAAATATGAAGTTTGTAGGGGTTCGAGTAGAAAGTTTCTTGAAGGTTGATGTAAAGATTGCAGTCTTTAATGAACAAGCTACCATATTTTGCAATACTTCATGCTTAATGATCTATCATTTTCATGGTTAGAATGTAATGTGCACTTATAATTATCTATTTAATTAATCATGTTTGAATGCAAAGACAATCTCTGCACTGTAGTGGTTGGCATTCACATTACATATATAAGGTTGGCATTCACATTACATATATAATTTCAGTATAGCTGATATTGTGATTTTCCTGTAATTTAAAGTTTGTATTTAATTGTTTTATTTTCGTTTAATATTTTGTGTTGAATCTTGAACATCCTCCAACAAATGTATGAATTGAACAGGTTCTAAATTTTTCCATTAATATTTATGTTCATTTTCTTCTATTCTATGTTAGTTTATATAATGTCTAGCCTCAAGATGCATACTTGTGAAACTATGAAGTATTGTTTACTTGATATTATTGTTGTAGTCAAGTGGATTGCATAGTTACCAGTGATACATATTATAAATAATGTAAGCAATGATATAAGCAAGAGACAAGTAATGGTAGATAGAACAACAAGTATTTCTATTACTCAAGAAGAACACATACAAGGTTGATTACATAGATCGAACCGATTCTATATCCGACTCTCCATCCTATTTATAATATTTCCAAGAGGTTACATAACTACATGTCAGTTCAACTAACCAACACGACCTGTGGAGGTCAACATAATATATTGATATGCTTTACAAGTAGTCAATCAAAGAACCTAATCAGCTAGACGAATTAGGCTCCTCCAACATCTCCCCCACCTCAAAATATTTCTTCGTCCTAAAGAAATGAGGGGATGAAACCTATGTTGTCTGAGTAATGGAAAACCATGTTGATGTTACTATGGGTTGTTAGTACTAGTAGATTGATGTTTCTGGACACATACTTCGACAATGGCTTCTGTAGATACTGATAATTGGTGCTAAAATTATTCCCATGCGTGTAGTGCATTCTGGATGTCAATTGTGAGAGTGGTGATGTTAGAAAAGTTCTCTATCTTTTCGTGCATATATAGGTCTTGGATGTTGATCATTGTCATTTCCATCTTTTCATGCATATCATAAGTTGGTTTTTTTCGCAAAAATTCAAACAGAAGAACTTACTTCATCTACATATAAAACCAAACCAATACCCTAAATGAGGTTCCCTATCTCTGAACTATACCAATCTAGTGCAGAATTTAGGGATAATAGTAAGAAAATTATGTTGGTTTTGGAGCCTGATCTTCTAGATTCAGAGATGGTATTTCAGTTGTGTTTGGATCCCATCACATGACGGGGGGGAGATGTGGAGGGGCTTGCCCCCCCCCCCCCCACTATAGTGTGTGAGAGATACTGTGAGAGTGTGAAGAGGAAGTTTAAAGGGGTTGATGTAGATTGTATCACTTCATTTTGTGGACGGTATAATAATAAAGGACTGGTAATTTCTATGTGGACGTATCCCATCTTGGGTTAACTACGTTATATATATGTCTCTCTTATAATGTGTTTGCACCTTGTTTAAGAATTTAATTATATAATTGTTATTGCTCTGCGAGCCTATTTTTCTAAAAATTGATATCAAAGCCAAAAGGTTTATTTGGCTGGTAAACTCGCAGGAAAGAAGGGTTCCTAGTTTGAGTGGGAGCAATGGCAGAAGAAGGGAAATTTAGGGACAAAAAATTTAACGGCCAAAACTACCAGTTATGAAAGATGCAAATAGAGGACTATATGTACTAGAAGAATATGTACCTAATTTTGGGCGGAGAAAACAAAACAACCGACGACTATGAAGGATGAAGAATGGAAACTTCTTGACAGAAAAGAGCTGGGAACAATAAGGTTGTTCCTAGCTTCACTGATGGATTTCAATATCTTAAAAGTAAAGAAAATAGAGGGTGTGATGAGCATATTGGATAAGATCTATGAAAAAACCCTTGGCTTCCAGTAAGGTATTTTTAATGAAGCGTTTATTTAATATGAAGATCTCAGAAGGTGGATCTGTTGCTGGCCATTTAAACGAGTTTAATACGCTTACTAGTTAGTTAGGTTCTGTAAAAGTGAACATTGATGATGATGTTAGGGCTCTTCTAATATTGTTCTCATTTTCAGAAAGCTGGAATAACTTAGTCATGGCTGTAAGTAACTCTGTCCCTGGTTCAAACACTCTTAAATTTGATGATGATGTTGGTGTTATTCTTAGTGAGGAAATGCAAAGAAAAAGCACAGGTGAGACATCAAGTAATGTGTTTACCATGGAGAGCAGGAGAAGACAAAAGAAGAGAGGAAGGAGTCCATGTAATCACAGCAATTCTAGAAAGGACAGATCCAATTCTATATTTGGAAATATAGAGTGCTGGAATTGTGGTAAGAGAGGACATCTAAAGAAAGACTGCCGCTTCTCCAAAGAAGAAAGGAGATGGGAAACAAGAGACTACTCAGGAAGTAAATGTTGTAGGTAATGTGTTACAAGATGCTTTGATTCTTGCATTATATAATACTAGTGATTACTAGGTATTAGATTCTGGGGCTTCATGTCATGCTACACCCCATAGGGAATTCTTTCATGATTATGTACCAGGTGATTTTGGACATGTTTTATTAGGGGATGATGAACCATGTAAAATGTTTGGAATGGGTAAGGTACGGATTAAGTTAAATAATGGAAATGAATGGCTACTAAAATATGTAAGGAACATTTCTACTATGAAAATAAATCTAATCTCAACAAGGCAGTTGGGAGATAGCAGTTGTTTTTCTACGTTTGGAAAAACGTGGTGGAAGATCACTAAAGAAGCACTAGTAATAGAAAAAGGAGATAAGGTAGGTACATTGTATTTATGTCCTCATAATACTGATTATTCTATCTCTGTAGCTTCCACATAAACAAGTGTAGCATTGTGGCATTATAGGATTGGACACATGAGTGAGAAGGGGATTTTTGTGAGAACTATTTTTATGGAAAACAAAAGAGACTTAGATTTCTCAAGGTTGGGAAACAAAAGAAGAGTGAAAAGTTAGAGCTTGTGCATACAGATGTATGGGGACTGACTTAGGTACAATATCTTGGTGGCTCTCATTGTTAGGTTACTTTTATTGATGATGCAACTATAAAGACTTGGGTTTATTGCATTAGAAATAAATATAACGTGTTTTATACTTTTAAGAAGTGGAAAGATTTGGTTGAGAATGAGACAGGAAAAAGGTTAAAATGTCTGAGATCTGATAATGGAGGTGAATACCGCAACAAGGAGTTTGATAGTTACTGTTCATACACTGGGATTCACAAAGAGAAGACAGTCCCTAGAATACCACAAGAAAATGGTGTGTCGGAAAGGATGAGCATAACGATCATGGAGCATGCAAGGTGTATGTGATTGCATGCAGGGTTACCCTTACAATTTTGGGTTGATGTTGTAGATACTGTTGTTTATTTAATAAACATACGGCCTTCAAGCGCTTTGGATGGTGGAATTCTAGAGGAGGCATGGATAGGTAAAAAGGTAAGCTACTCATTTCTGAGAACTTTTGGTTGTGAAGCATTTGTCCATATTGATAAAGAAAATAAAACAAAGCTTGAGGCTAAATCCAAGAAATGTGCCTTTATTGGATACGGGGCTGATTATTTTGGTTATCGCTTATGGGATTATGAAAATCACAAAATCATTAGGAGCAGAGATGTAGAATTAAATGAAAATGTTATGTACAAAGATCAGTTGCAGGGACAAAAAGAGGAAAAGGAAAAAACATAGTACACAATGCTTGATGAAATCAAAGAAAATGAAGTTCCAAAGGCACTAGAAAATCAAAAGTAGCAGCAGGTACCTCAAACTCCTGCAAATGTAAGAAAATATACCAGGTTAAGTAGACCCCTTGAATGATTCTCTCCTTCACTATATTATTTATTGATGACTGATTCTAGTGAACTAGAATGTTATGAAGAGGCAATGCATGTAGAAACTAGAAATAAGTGGGAGCAAGGCATGAATGAGGATATGGAATCACTAGTAAGAAATCAAACTCGAGGTTTGGTTGAGTTTCCTGCAGGAAAATGAGCATTGTAGAATAAATGTTTTTATAGGTTGAAGGAAGAATATGGAGGCAAGAAGCGGTAAAAGGATAGACTTGTTGTAAAGGGATTTGCACAAAATAAAGGTATAGACTTTGATGAACTATTTTCTCCTATTGTTAAAATGACTTCAATTAGAACTATTTTAATTCTAGCGGCAGTAGAATATTTTCATCTTGAACAGTTAGATGTAAAAACGACCTTTCTCCATGGGGATTTGGAGGAAGATATATATATGCAGCAACCACAGGGGTATGAGGTCAAAGGGAAGGACAATTTGGTTTGCAAGTTGAACAAGAGCTGGTATGGCCTGAAGCAAGCTCCAAGGTGGTGGTATTTAAAATTTGATAAGTTTATGAAAGAATAAGGTTATAGTAGATGCCATTCTAACCACTGTGTTTATTTCAAGAGGATAGATAATGGAAGATATATTATCTTGTTATTATATGTCAATGACATGCTTGTTACAGAGTCTAACATGAAGGATATATATGTGCTCAAAAGAAAACTAGATAAATGATTTGCGATGAAGGATTTGGGTGTTGCAAAGCAAATCCTTGGTATGAGAATAACAAGAGACAAGAAAAATCACAAATTGACATTGTCTCAAGGTGATTACATAGAAAAGGTGTTGGAGAGGTTTAGAATATAGAATGAAAAACCAGTTATTACACCTTTGGGCAACCATTTCAAATTAAGTAAGGAGATGTGTCCAAATACACATGAAGATATAGAATACATGTCCAAGGTTCCCTATTCATCAGCTGTTGGAAGCTTGATGTATTCCACGATGTGCACAAGACCATATATTGCACATGCACTAGTGGGAGTTGTGAGAAGGTATATGAACAATCCAGGTAAAGAGAATTGGAAAGTAGTATAGTGGATTCTCAGGTATTTGAGAAGTACCACTTCTCATGCATTATGTTTTGGAAATTCAGATGCTATTCTACAGGGATATGTTGATGCAGATATGGCTTGTGATAAACATAGAAGGAGGAGCACCACAGGGGATGTATTTACAGTGTGTGGAACAACAATAAGATGGATTTGTAAACTACAAAATGTTGTTGCACTTTCAACAATGAAAGTAGAGTATGTTGTTGCTCCAAAGGCTAGTAACGAAATTATTTGGCTACAGAGGTTCATGGAGGAATTGGGTAAGAAGAAGAAGGAGAATAACAAGTTGTATAGTGACAACTAGAGTGTCATTCATCTTGCAAAGAAATCATTCTTTCATTCAAGGAATAAACATATACAACTCAATTACTATTTCATAAGATCTGTTCTGGAAGATGAACTGTTAAAGTTGGAAAAGATACATACTAGACAGAATCCTGCAGACATGTTGACAAAGGTAGTACTAGAGAGAAACTAAGTTCTTGCTCGGTTTCAGTTGGCCTTCAAGCATGAAGGTGAAGAAGATAAATTTTCCAAGTCCAAGGTCCATAACATAGTCCAACAACGATGGATTTGTTGTGATCAATCTCCAAGTGGGAGATTGTTGGTTGTGGATCTTGATCTTCCAGATTCAGAGATGTTATTTCAGTCATGATTGGATCCTAGCACCTGACAGGGGGGAGTGTGGGTGGGATTTCTTCCCACTATAGTCATCAGGGGGGGTTTAGGGGGGAGAAACAAATGGTTTGGGATCCCCCCTGGTGGAGGTTCGAGGGCAAGCCCCCCGTAGAGAAAATTTAGGAAAAAATGCCTTGTTAAATGTTGTATTTCAGAGTTATGACTTGGTCAATAATGGGTGATTTACGGGCCCATGGTATTTGGGAAACCCATGTTATTCTCTTTATAAAAGGAATGCATTGTAATATGGTTGTGTATTGTATTGTAGCATTGTAAACAATCTTTGTGATTGTGTGAGAGAGATTGTGGGAGTGTGAAGAGGAAGTGCAACGGGGTTGTTGCAGGTTGTATCCCTTCATTTTGCTTGATGGTATAATAATAAAGGACTGGCAATTTCTGTGTGGACATAGCCCATCTTGGGTAAACCACGTTATATCTATGTCTCTCTTGTAATGTGTTTGCATCTTGTTTAATAATTTATTGTATAATTGTTATTGCTCCGCAATCCCGTTTTTCTAATAAATTACCTGTACTACAAGTTCCAAAGAGGAATAATAATAACCTAATGATAAGTACACTACTAGAATTGAAAGAAAATATACCTAGAGCAAAGTCAAGCCTACAACTATGGATAATGTTGATGCTCATATTTATTCAAGAAAAAATAGTGAAAAAATGCCAATGAAAAGTTGGTCAAAGAGGGATGGAAACCCGAATATTTTTTAGATCCTTGGATGTGAATTAAAACTACAATTTTAGTCCAAGAAACCATATGCACTATTGAATTAACAGAATAAAAGTAAAGTAGCTAAGCACACAAATACCTAAAGAATTAATAGCTAAGAGCATTTATTATAAAATATATAAAAAATAAACAAAACAAAGTTATGGAATAAATTTTGAAAAAGAAAATGATTGACTAATGAATAAAAATGAAAGCGGTAATTAGAGTAAGAAAAAAAATCTAATGTGTGCCTTATATTATTTTAGCTACTTAACATGTGAGAAAAATGTTATGTCAATTAAGTGTTAAAAATCAACATTTCAAAATGAAAAAAAATCGTTGTGTCGTTCATGTGATAAAATCACTATGTGAGATATTAATCTTTTAGCTGTGAGCACTTTTTGTAAAAGGAAAACTTTTAACTTATTAATATGCGTTATGTTAGAGAGCACAAAAATGATCATAGCAAGTAGTTTTTTTTTACAAAAAGTACATCAAAAATTTAATCATTTATCACGTAAAAGTTCATAAAAAAATGTACTAATTAAATACAGGAATAAAATAATACAAGAATAAAAAATATATAGTTCATTATAATTACAATTTGTAAAAAAAAAATGAATAAAATAAGAAAAATAAAAGAAAATGAAATGATTAAAAATATTGAGACAAGGGTGTATGTATGTCCAAAAATATTTTTTATTAATGAATTAGAAATTTGATAGTCATTCGTACATAACAACCAAGACTGGTTTTAGAACCCCGAGGCTAGGAGGTTTCTAGGACCATATGATACTCTAAACATTCCACAACTCAACTAGGTGAAACCCAAACAACATTAGTGTTCTCATCCTCATATTGTCTTGAGGTAACCTACACACATGAAGGAATTGGACTACAAATATATAGAAAATCATGAAAACATGCAAAATAATAGTGTACATCCGATGGAAAGACACTATGATTTCACCCTAATGGATGGACCTAGAAGTAGCCTTATCTACAATAATTGCACTATTAGGATATCTAATGATTGTGTATGAGAGAGAAAATGAAAAAAACTATGGAACATAACTATACCTACCCCTTACCTTCGATGTATTGAGCTCTTTCTTTGCTCTGTATTTAAAAAGGTCTAAGGGGTAGTTGAAGTGTCTCAACTGCCACTTGGAACTCAAGAATTTTTGGAAACTTTGGACGCTTCATCCCACCAGATGCATTGGGAAGACAAACAACATGGGAATCCAAATGTTGTCCACAGTTGCAAATATTCTCCAAGGATTCAATTTTTCTAGGAAACTCACTTCTTATTTATTTAATATTTATTTATTTATTTGTTGGTCATGAAATGAGGCTTCCCCTAGCATTCTATATCTTATTTTGAAGCTTAGTATCCTTCTCTTCCAGGTTTTTATAACCATTTACAAGATGTGCAAGCTCATTTTCTTCATTAGTAATAAGTTGATCACATTCTCCAAAACCTAATTGAAGTAGCTTCCACATTTGTATAGGACAAGTAGAAGGTGAGAAAATATTCTCTTTTCTTTAAGCCTTTAACTTGATAAATGATGCTATTGCCCCACTATGAATATGTTTCAATTGAAAATAATGCTAGAAAATATTTAATACATTACCAAAATAACAATAGATTCCCATTGTGTGAATGGATGTGCACTCTTTCCCTTCCAAATGTAGCATTATCATATTGTTCCCTGAAATACCCACTCTTAAAGTAATTGTGCAGAATAGTACCAATGAGATTTTTTCTAAGCTCTATATAAATGATAATATGTAATTGAGGTTCAAACCATATAAAACAAGAGAAATAGCTTCCTTTGTATAAACAATAATCCATTCATAAACTATGGTCATCAATCTCTAATATAGTAAAAATATAAGCCAACAACTCTTGACTGTTTTTTGATTTGACTATGAGAATGCAATGCCATATTTTGGTAACATGTACATGCAACAAAGATATAAAATAATCCTTAATAAAACTATTCATTATCTATCCATCAACTAGTATTTATATTAAACTATGTTGTGCATGTAGACTTATAACAACCGAAAATGAGATAATATATACAATAAAATCATGGTTGAGAAATCTTCAACCTAAAACACACACCACCCCCCCCCCGTCCCCCCCCCACACACACACATATAACATAAGAATTTCAAAATAACATTGTATACTATAGAATCCATCTACTATACACATATAACTCCCTAAACCATTTTATAACAATGTTGTGCATGTATGAACATTGCATATGTTGTTAATGTGAATGTGGATTGGTTCTTTCCCCACATAAGAATGGTTGAACTACAAACCAAGTTTTATAACCATCACTAAAAATAAGGGATTGATATAATTTAGTTGAGGTTCAAACCTTCAAATCACCAAGCAACAAAAGTTGACCAATATCCACTTTAAACAATTAAAACATGAATTTCAGCATTGAAATCATATAAAAGAATCCCATCATTTGTCCTAACACAGGACTCCAAGAGTTGATTTCCACTTTGATCTATCCATATAATTATGCAGTATTAAGTACCAAATGCAAGCAGGAAGGATATCAAAAGTTGCATAACCATTTAATCATAACCACCACCAACATGCATATGTTAACCATTGACTTCAAGGTCTTTTAATAGAGTTTGAGTAGGAGTATGGGTTTGAGTGAGGAGAAGGAAAATGAATTAGTAGGGGCTTCAAGATTTTTTTTCCTTTTCCAAAGACTTAAAAGGGTAAGTGTTGGCCTTGGGTAAGTTTTGGTTAAATTCTAGTACTAGTTTTTGAGTTTTGACCGAAGTGTGAGAAGAGCAGTGACAAAATGATCAAATAAGCGGTCAACTCCAAAGTTTTGGGTGAATTTTGAAGAAAAGTAACCATTTTTCAAAGTCCAACTAAAAGTTTTGTTATTTAGTTAGATTTTTTGTCCACATAGCGGGTAGTGGGCGCGAGATGTAAATAGACCATTAGATCCTATATATTTGTAAGGGATCGAGCTTTTTGGGGTTATCCTAAGTTAACAAAGTCCGTGAGAAAAGCTAAGTTGTCTATCTATCAAAGAGTGTGTGTGTCATTTTTGTTGAATATTTGTATGTATGGAGTTGATCTGTAGGATGTGTGCAAAGATTTGATGTAATGGGGTTGTGGGGAATTCCTGCAAGTTGTGTGCACATACTAAAAGAGTTTGAGAAGCAACTATTTTAATAAATGAGCTCTTTTGTAGTTTTATCCCAATTGCATTTTCATGTTAAATTCCTTGTGTTGAATGTGCATGATAAGTTTGTGTGATGTTTTAATATTACCTGCAATGCATGAATAAATGTATATGGATAAACATATGAATCGGTCCACAACACTGGTTAACTTAATGGTATGAATATGGATAATGTCATAAATGATGTCTAGTCAACCATCACAGTTCTTGATATGTCCAAGTTCATTGTGTAAGTGTTATGTATGATGAATATCCCCTTCACAACTGCAGAAACTTGGTTCCTACAGATCCCATAGGTGTCTTAGGTGAGACATCATATTATTTGCAGGTGTCACCAATAGAGTTAAAATATTGTTGGGTCGATACCTTGGGTCTTTATTGGTATGAGGTGATATGAACCGAGGTTAGTTTGATATTGTGCTAACAAATGGTTCCATTGCTAGGACTGGGATGATTATGAAGCGTACATGTTTTGGCATCCAACCAATCCTGAGATTGAGGCATGGTTAGATTAGAAGGTGAAGGTATTTGCTCGAGACAAAAATTTATACCCCCAATTGACCCAGATTAATGGTTGGGAAGGTATGTTTATTCTGAGATCCATGAATCATTTTTCAGTGAATTCTGTATTTTGCTAAAGGAGTGGTTGTTAAGGTTATTGCTTAGGAAGAAAAAATTCCAAGGAGGGGATCTTGATCCTGAGAGCTAGACACCTGAGTTGCTCGAGTGATTATTGAGTGTTGATAATGGAATCTCGATGGTTGTCAACTTCTGGATCAATAACATTTTGAAAGGATTGTTAACGCAAATAATTTCTCAACCAACTCTATACGGCCTACACCACATACAAAAATCCATTCACTAACCTTTTTTCCCTCATTTTTGACCTCCACACTTATGTTTCAACCTTATTCTCTCTACAAAATCTCAAAAATATTAAAAAGGGCCTAAAAATCCCCACAAAAGAGCTAAAATCTCACAAAGGGGCTAAGAACCCCAAAAGAGCTAAAAAAACAACAAAAAGGGGCTTAAAAACCTAAGTAGGGCCTAAAACCCTAATTAGGGTCCAAAACCCTAAATGAGAGAAAAGGACAGAAAAACTATAAATAAAGGGTGGAGGTCCCCATCACAACATGGCATATTCCTTTCAGATTTATTATACTTGCATGAGTAATTTGAGAAACCATCACTCTCAAAAAACTCATCTCAAGTCACCAAACATTCCATTTGCCCCACTTGCTCCCTATTTTGTGTGTTGAGTCAACCTCCATACTACCCAAACCTGTGGATAAGTGGTATTATTCTGAGTCAGGCCACGGTGGCCCCCTTTCAAGTAAATCGGAAGGTATAATAGTATCATTGTTTTTTAATTAGTTTTATAGATTGTTCGTATTTGTGTATTGGTGTTGCTAACAGTTTGTTTTGCAGCTAGCTCTTCCATTTTGAACTCTACCCTTTCATCCCTTTGACAAAAGGGGGGTGCATTAGCACGTAGTTCCAAAAAGGACTCGGGGAAAAACACTAAAATAGCCACTTAGCCATGACCGAATCCACCTTGTGCTGTGTGTGACATACAGGGTCACACAACCCAGAATTGTCTAGAAATCTCCATCCTCTACACACACGTATATTCCATGGATACAATGAAGAATATTCTAGTATTAGTCATCCCGACTCAGCCAACAACCAAAAATAAGTCTTTGAGGACAAACCATGCATGCACACTCTATGGATTGTATGGACATTATTCTCACCACTGTCAAGACTTGGCCGAGTATCAAACCACCCTTGGCAATATTTGGAAGAATGCTATTGAATCCAAAATCACTGGCATTGAGGATATCCACCCTCTGGTTTCTTCCTCAACCAACCACTTATACTATGAAACGATAACTATATACTATGAACGAGAACTATATACTATGAACGAGAACTCTACCCATAAAAATGATGATTTTTGCAAAAAAAACACCAAAAACACCCCCCAAATAGAAAACTGTTGATACCAGTATACACGTTTTCTTTTTTAGGGTAAAAAATAGAGCCATGGACTAAACATCCCATATTGTTGTTTAACAAAACTTTAAAATCAACCTTAAATT
>LPNX010993732.1:588155-711404 GCA_001517045.1 Pseudotsuga menziesii
CATGAAAACCATTTACATGGTGTCCAACTCCACCAACCCTTCCATCTCCGTAACCATCGATGATCCCTCAGACCTATCCACTCGTTGCTTCAGCAATGACGAGGAGATACTTGAGGCCTTATCTGCTCCTGAATACCCATGGGATGACATGCACCATCGCTCGTTCTTTATCCCCGAATAACCTTCGTCCACAGTCGATCAATATTCAGTAGAGACCAAGGAATTCATCCATGGCAAGGTGGATTGGTTCAAAAACCCCATCCCAGCCCCTGACGCATTTGAAGAAGGCAATATGGTCAACATCTCACCCACCATCAAGGTCAATATCTCGACCAACTTAGATTTTGTTGAATAAATCACACTTGGAGCATCATGCTCCCCTAAGGAATTCGCTTCTTACAAAGCACTCTTTCAGGATTTATGTGACATCTTTGCTTGTTCCTACACCCAGATGCCCGGATTGGATCCATCTATCATGGAACATCACATCAATATGTGGCCTGATGTGGTACCGGTGCGTCAGAAACAATGACCCATTCACCCTTCCAATGTTGTCGTGGTCAAAGTTGAGATTGAAAAACTGTGCACAACAAGCTTCATTCACCCCAATTCCTATACCACTTGGGTTTCCAACCCTGTTCCCATGAATAAAAAATAGGGCACCATATGCATTTGTACATACTTCCGCGATTTGAATTTGGCATGTCCCAAGGAAAACTTCCCAACTCCTTTTACTGACCAAATCATTAACGCATGCATCGAACATGAGGCCTTCTCCTTCATGGACGGTTTTTTCGGATACAACCAAATTCATATCCAGAAGGAAGATCAATATAAGACTACATTTACAACCCCTTGGGGCACATTTGCATATCAAGTGATTCCCTTTGGACTAAAAAACGTTGGTGCCACTTTCTAGCGCATTCTCTTGTAGCTGCACACCCAAAAGTTCAAGGCCCACTTAAGCGGCGAAGATAGACGATGCATTCGACACCAAGACACTTGTCGTCTCCTTATTGGAGATGTTCTGTACTGTCAAGGTGTCGATACCATTCTACATTGTTGCCTCACCCATGATGAGGCTGAGCATGTCCTCAATGACTGTCATAGTGGAGCCTATGGTGGCAACCTCTCTAGTTTGGCGACTGCTCAAAATATTCTACATGCCAACTATTTTTGGCCTTCTATTTTTGTTGATTGCATCGAGGCAGTCAAAAACCACCGTAGCTGTCAACTCTTTTCCCCAAAATCAAGGACTCCCCGCGTACCACTATACCTCGTGGTCACAGTTGGTCCCATCTACAAGTGGGAGATCGACTTCATGACAATTACTGCTACCTAGACCGACGAACATAAATACATTATCATGGCCATCGATTACTTCACCAAGTGGGCCAAGGCCATGCCCACATTCAATTGCAAAGATGACATGGCAGTGCAATTTTTCTTTAACCATGTCATTTCACGATTTGGTGTTCCCCAACAGATAGTCTCCGACCACGGTAAACATTTTGAAGAAGCTGTTTGGACAGAAATTTCAACCATGTTGAAGTTTGAGCACCAGTTCTCATCCTCCTACTACCCCCAAGGAAAAGGCCAAGTCGAAGCAGTCAATAAAATCATTAAAACCATGCTCCAATGAATGGTAGGAAACCACAAAACTAACTGGCATCACATGATTTTTTTTTCCTTATGGGCCTACCGAACATCCATGAAGACCACCACTAGATTAAACTCATTCCATTTGGTCCACGACATTATGTCGGTGCTTCCCATTGAGTGCTAGATCCCCTCGCTTCGCCTCATCGTTGAACTCCTTCCCGACACTTCACCTTTAAAATAACACCTCTTCTAGCTTGAACAAACCAATGAAGACCGTCATGCTGCTCTCCAAGCCATTGATGCAACCAAAACCCGATCAAAGTACCATTTTGACTCCCATGTCCACCCTTGCACCTCCAGCGAAGGTGATATGGTCCTTGTTTACGACCAAGCCAACGATAAGTTGGGCAAATGAGAGTTTGAATCCATGTGGCATGGCCCATACATCATTCTCCATTTCCTCGACAAGGGGGCATACATTCTTTCTAACTATGATGGAAAACTCTTAAAGGACCCCCATAATGGGATCTACCTCAAGAGATTTTACACCTAAACATCACCACAATCAGTCACTTGTAGTATAGTAGCCGGCAAGGGGGCACCATTAGTTTTCTGCATTTACACCCATCAGCCATGTTCACAAGCATCACCTTGATTCATATATCAAACACTTCCCCCTTGCTAGGTTTACCATTATGGATTTCTTGTTAAGCTCTTTTCTGACTCCTAAACGAATGAAAAGATCGGTGAGCACACTTGCTTCCTTTTTCATTCGTTAAAGTATTGAAAAGGGTGTCTACAAAGTCTCATTTATCTCCTTTTGTGAACTTTGTATACTACCATAAGGAAAGGACCACCTTAGCACACTCAATCCAGGAACGTTTCCCTCTACATCCTTTTATGTTTTCTTGGGCATTGGGACCGAACTATACAAAAAATCTCATTATGGGTTGGTTGTCTTTAAGCTCTTTTCCAGCCTTCTCATGAAGAAAATATTGCGGAGAAAACTTGGTTTCATTCATGCTCGTAAAAGTAATTGAATGACTGTCCTGTCAGTACATGTTTAACCTTTTCTCACCCAATTGGACTACCAACGATAAAGAAGTATCCCATCCCCTAAAAAGGGTGGGAGATCTCTCCTATGTACACTTTTATCCTTTTTTGGGCACAAGAGACTATAAATGGAAAAGAGATCCCACTGGATTCTTCTTCATGTTTTCAGAATCTCTAAAATTGAAAGCACCATCGAGCACTTACTCTCTCGGGCTCACTAAAAATCCATGAGATTGTGTCATAACGGTGTCTTTAGGCACCACCCCATATACTACAGTTCAGCAGCATTCCCCCACTAGGTCTCCTTTGTTTAGAGTATTCTTCGATGAGTCTTCCTTGGATACCCTGAATATCAAAAGTCTAAGTTACCTTCCCCCCCAAGTATTTCCCATATGCAGTCCCAGTCCCAGTATACCAGCTCCAATCCCTCTTCCATGAGTATGTTTCATTTGCTACCAAGTCATCCCTGTCATCGTTACTTTGAATAAAGGGATATTGAGTCTCCCATGATTCCTTTCCCATGTTCCCCTGCTCAGTGTGTCAGTCCCTAGATTATCCCACATGTTTGTTTATCCCCCTCATGCTTCTAGTCAAGGAAACATCATTGCCTTGGTTAGTTGCAGGTCTCCCTCTATCGACGACAACACATCTATTCCAGAGGATAGACCCATAGGTCCTTGTATCCTGGTTTCATTAACCTTATTGATGAGTTCCTTGGACCACTTGAGAGGAGTCCTTAGTGCCTCTCAATATGGTTGTGTCTCATGTGCTCAACTTTGTCTACATCATCACACTGTTGAGATTCATACAGGCCCATTGGTCTGTGCAGTATTTGTCGAAGACCCCAGTTGTCACCTAACTCTTGCACATTGGCGAGTCTATTAAGGGACCCAGATAGGCTCATGTCCCTTGTGATTTCTGGGTTGCACTGGAAATAGTGTTCATAAGCCACCAGAGAAGTGCTTATGTGTAGATTCATGATTGATGCAGCATAGTGTACCACAGAGACTTTGACTCTCTGTCAGCAAGTACCTATAGTTATGTAAACTTCCAGAACCAACAGATCATCAGTTTTGAAGATATTGCATTCCATGAGAATGCCATGGGTCCTATGTATCAATTCTTCAGATCAGTATTATATTCAACCTCTCATTGAGGCTACCATTATGTAACAACAAGTTGTATAGGACCGTCTCTTGCATTTTTTAGCCTCGGTCCCATTATTTATTCTTTTGACATTGTTACGAGCATGGGTATGCCCGCCTCGTCCATATACATGTCAACATATTCTTTGTATCTCACCCATTGATGGGAACCAACATTAATACAAAACCAAAAACCATCATGTCTCAAACGAGGAAGCACCGCTTCTTCGTAGGTCTCTCCACTATCCCCAAGATCCTATCATGCCCATCGGCCATATGATGAGCTCCTTCCCTCACACATCAAGGGGCAATCTATTAATGCAAAATATTTCCCAACCAAATCTATACGTCCTACACCACATACATACATCCATTCCTTAACCTTTTTTCCCTCATTTTTGACCTCCACATCTATGTTTTAACCTTATTCTCTCTAAGAAAGCTCAAAAATATTAAAAAGGACCTAAAAAACCCCACAAAAGAGATAAAAATCTCACAAAGGGGCTAAAAACCCCAAAAGAGATAAAAACAACAAAAAGGGGCTTAAAACCCTAAGTAGGGACTAAAACCCTAATTAGGGTCCAAAACCCTAAATGAGAGAAAAGGGCAGAAAAAACTATAAATAAAGGGTGGAGGTCCTCATCACAACATGCCATATTAGGAGGAGGAATATTAATACCGACTCATTTGAGAATATTAGGAGGAGGTTCCAAATCCACACTAGACCTAAAGCTACAATAAACCCATGACCCCACGTACATCTCCAGTATCATAGGTAAGGCCTAAAAGTGTGTTGAAGTGTTTTGCAGTAATTCAAAGTAATACTAGTAGTTAGCATAGTGGTAATAGAGTTCCAAATAGTGCTCCCATGAGTTCAAGTTCATCAAGACCCCATAAACACATAATGGTTGGGGACGATATGAATTTACCTATATTTAAAGGAAATGGGATGGAATACCTAGAGAAACATTGGTTTATGTGTAAATATATATGGACCATATGATAGGTCCAAGATGATGCTATAAAAAGATCCTAGATGATCACAACCTTTAGGGGTCGGGCACTCGATTGGTATATGAAGTTTTCTATTGTTTCCATGAGAACTGCTTAGAAGAAGCTGGCTTATATTAGAAATAGATTAATAAATGAGTTCAAGAAACCAAACTTTGAGTTCTAGTGCATCATGGAGTTTAAAGAAATAAAGAATTCACCAAATAAATATGTTTGGGACTTTGACTAGAGATTCAAAACTTTTAAGGCTAGAGTGAGCTTCCAGATGTCTGATGTACAACAGAAGGGGTGGTTCATCACAAAATTGTTACCCGATATTCATGTACCTTTGATGCAACAAAATATTATGTCCCAATCCAAGGAATTAGAGCTTTCTATGAAGTTGGAATATTCATCGGTAGGAGAAACTGGTGCAGGGATGGTGCAAATTCAATCACAATTAGCTAATCAGTTGTTGCAAATTTAGGACATCAAGAAAGGGAAGGAGATTTGTGACACAATATGGTGTACAATATGCAAGACAAAGGGACACCATCAGGAAAATTGACAAGATTTTCATGACTATTTGGATTTAGGAGCATCAAACCCACTTAGTCGATCAGGTATGTTGTCGTGCATAGTTTCGAAACAAGAGGAAGTTGTTTAGAAGAATTCCTATATCTTCAAAAAATAGTAAGTACCCTTGCAAGTATTTATTGTAATTTCTGTTGATCTCTTGGGAATGATGAAAAAGACTGTCAAGCATATCAATTGTTCCAAGAATGCACTGTCGATACTTATTTAATGAAGGGTGACGAGAAAGCTAAAGCTGAGAGATCAAATGCATAGTTTAACCCACTAAGAGGTGGATTTCATGGACGAGGGAGAGGAGGATTTGTTCAGGATCAAGGTCAGTTAATCTATCACAGCTACAACCAACCAAGGAACTATGCTAGAGATTGCATGAATATGACATTGACGTGTTCCTACTGCAAGGAGCTGGATCGTACTATTGAATATTTCTTGCACCTTATCGTGAAATAGGAAGAAAATGCAATAAAAAAATAATCAACTCTAAAATAAAAATTAGAATGTCCAAAATATCACGACCAAACCCAGAGAAAAGCTATTGATTGTTGTATTTGTCACTAGGGGAGGAGTTGCGATTCGAGAAGTTAGAGGGGGTTCCTTTCTAGGACATACAGATTCAACCAATAGCACAATGACGAGTGTCATTTGATGTACAAAAGGATAAAGGGGTCTTATTTGCAACCCACACTAAATTTATGGATAAAATAATGGTGCTTTGACTTCAAATGCTCCTCTAGTATTTGATGAAGGACCAACATATGATATGCCACTGAGGTTCGACTGGTCCATCCCGGAGAAGTCGTCAGGAGAGGTAAGTGCTCTAAAAAATTTATTAAGGAGTTTTTTAACCCTTACTAAAAAGATGAAGATTATTTGGTAGAATTAAATACTTTTATAGAAGAACCTGAATAATATCTCTGACAAGAAAAGAATTTCAATCATATACATAAAAGGAGAAATACTGGATGAGAACTACAGTCGAATGCCCAGATTGGATATTATGATATGGACTTCATTATATTCTATTTGGGTTTAGATGTCAACATTTTAACTACGCAAACTTGGGAAAGTATGGGGAAACCCAAGTTAGTATGTTTCCTTGCTCAGTAGCAACTAGAAAATCAGTTAAAGGTTCTATGCATTTGTCATCTCTAGTGAGTCCTTGTTGAAGTTGAAGGAATTCAAACTTATGCATACTTTGAGGTAATCAAAATTGTTGATGCACTAATTCATATTCAACACTGTTGGGCATCAACTAGGCCATTGAAAATCAGAAAATAATCAACTTCAAGAAGGGGATTCTATCATTTGAAGACTCGAAGATGTGGGTAGTTGCTTCATTGGATCCACTAGAATGGAAACGATATGTAGAGCCTATTTGAGGTGAATATCATGAAGGGGATTTGGATAATATCTACAACATATCGTCTACACTAGATGATTATGTCAACCCAGTGGATGATGGTAAGTTAAGTTGGTGAAGTGTTAGCTCATGCTCCTCTGAATTGGGAGAAGCATTGAAAAATTGACATAATTGAATGCACGAGATCTCCATGTGTAAATGTGCTTGAATAATAAAGTATTTAAGATGGGTTGTCACTGAGGTATGTGATTTGCTTACTTATGAAGGCTTTCCTAGCCTAGATTCTTTTTGGTTTAATTTGAAGTAAATTTTCCAGAACAACAGTGTCTGTTGGTTCTAGATGTGGCTCTGAAGGATAAATCAATGAGGTTTTGGGACATGCATAAGCAATATATCTCATTTTGGCCACAATGTTGAATATAGTTAGAGTTTCGATTCGATGATAGAGTTGTTAGGATTATTAATCCTCCCTTGATCAAACCATCTATTATATTAATTTATCCTAATTTAGGAGTTTTAATTAATTAATTAATTAAACTAGTACCATTGGATCCATATGGCTTAATGGGGCCACATGTACCAGTTACTAGAGTTTGGGGAACACTGATAGAGGTTATATACCATTGAATGCACTTGAATGCATCAGATTAGGCTCCTCCTAGGTAAATCCCTACAATTTAGGAGGCACTAGGAATCTCGACACCAACCTCCTTCAGTTAGTTGGAGTTGGAACTAGTTAAGCTTAGTTAATTTCCAATTACATTCAGTTAGATCACAATCAGTTCCATTAGTGCTAGTTATGAATGGTTGCATGTGGATTAGGTGCCTTTTTCTCACCTACCACTTTAGTATGACTGAGTTAACTATTTATTACTGATTGTGTGAGTTGTTTAGACATCTGGAGTTAGTTATTTGGACTCCAACATTGATTGAGACATCCTGAGTTAGCTAGTCAGTTAGGTACAGTCACATCCAGTTGGTATATTCGAGTTATTTCCTAATGGATTCGAATTCTTCCTTATGTAAGCTATTGCAACATTGGATTTAATTAATGACAATGATACTGTAATTATCTGATCTATACTCATCTGTTTCATGTGTGGTTTGTTTTGTTCAGTGTGTACCTTCATTCTCCTTTTACTACAACAATAATATTTGACTCATTTCTTGAAGATATAAATGGCACAACAATTTTAACAAGAGTACCCTACAGAAGAGGTAAGTACACATGATTAGCATGCCATGTCGACCATATAAATCCATGTACTGTGGCATGGGAAGCTATTCCTAAAAAAGAGTGGGTCTATATGTTTATACATATGTTGGATGTGATACCAAGAAACTGGTACACATCACTTGAACTATGAAGGGG
The DNA here is from genome assembly GCA_001517045.1 of Pseudotsuga menziesii. NCBI lineage: Eukaryota > Viridiplantae > Streptophyta > Pinopsida > Pinales > Pinaceae > Pseudotsuga > Pseudotsuga menziesii. The sequence goes on from LPNX010993732.1 coordinate 596,272, forward strand.
GACCACTGACTAGGATGAGCTTGCTAATATATTTAAGCACAATGTTAGCTATGCTGATGAGAATTCGTTAATCGATGCATCTCTTCAAGTGATCAAGGCCAAGATTTTTGAAGAAATTTATGTACATGTGTTGAGTTTTCCGGAGTGGACTGTGATAGTCCAAAATTTGATGGAGCGTTATAATATTTTGGGAGAACCTGAGGATGACAATATGCACAACATTCATATTCCAGAATCTGAAGGAAGCTGAGCATTGAAGGGATAGGGTATATCTTCTGACAAGTTCTTGAAGCCGCTGAAAATTAAAAAGGTAAATATAGACTCCCTTGAAAATATGAAGTTTGAAAATATTGGTGACTACTAGGATGATGAGATTGTTGGGAAAACTACCAACTTGGTGCACGAGTTTCAAAATATATTCCTGAGGAAGTTATATGAGATGAAGGGAATTGTAAAAGACTTAGGAGAGATGAATATTCCTTTAAAACCATATGCTAAGCCAATGAAGGAGAGGCCATATATATTAAACCCTATGTATAAAGAAAAGGTCAAAGAAAATATTGATAGGATGTTAGATGTTGGAAATATTGAACTTGTCGAAGAATCAGAGTGGATCAGCCCTATGGTCATCCAGGATAAGAAAAATGGGGAAGTTCATATTTATGTTAGACCTGCAGAAACTGAATGATTCCTACTTACATGATCCCTTCCCCACACCTTTCACATATGAATTATTGGAGAGTGTTGGAGGGAAAGAGGTACATTCTTTCGTTGATGGTTTTTATGGATACCATAGATTTAGATTGCAAAATAATATCGAAATAAGACTACCTTTGAGACAGAGTTAGGATGCTTTCAATACACGGTAATGCCTTTTAGCCTTAAGTATGATCCTTCTATATTTTCTAGGATCGTGGTTGCTGCATTTAAATAATTTATACACAAACTCCTAGAAGTTTATTTCGATGGCTAGATGGTATATGGGATGATTAATAACCATATTGAGAGTCTTGAAATAATTTTAGAGTGCTGTAGACATTTTCAAATTTCTTTAAATTTAAAGAAGTGCATATTTTGTGCACATTTTGTCATTCAATTGGGTCATGTTGTTTGCAAGAAAGGAATGCTGATGGATCCTATGAAAATCAACATTATAGTTTATTTTCCTCCACCCATGCTAGTGAAGCAGTTGCAAACTACATTAGGATATACATGATATTATAGTAAGTTTATTAGGGGGTATGTTGAAACCACCACCCCGATGGATAAGTTGGTGATGAAAGATGTGAAGTTCCAGTGGAATGAGGACTGTCAAAAGAGCCTTGACACACTCAAGGAAAAAATGGTTTTAGCTCCCATCCTAGTCTTCCTTGATTCGAGGAAATAATTTCATGTTCATGTGGATGACCCGTTTGTTACTCTTGGTGCGGTACTAGCAAAAATAGGTGGAGGGTCTATCAACCACCCAATTGCGTTTTCCAATAGAAAATTGTTGACTGCAGAAAATAATTATACTACGACAGAGAGGGAAGGAATTTCCATGGTCTATGCATTGCAAAAGTTCAAACATTATCTATTGGGTGGCCATTTTAAGATGTTCATAGACCAGATTGCTTTGAAATATTTGGCTAATAAGATAGTGCTGGAGGGAAATATCTGTCAATGGATTCTTCTTTTCCAAGAATTTGACTTTGAAAGTGTTATTAAACTGGGGTGACTGAATGATGGACCTAATCTTCTATTGCGATTGGAGACAGGGGAAGAACTAATCAATTTGCATGATAATTTACCAGATACATAACTTTTTGCATTTAAAATGGTCATCAGTTATTATGAATACATTATACGTTTATTTACCAAACGATGTGCACCAAAAGGGTATAAAATAGTGAAAAAAATGCAATTGTTTGTTAAGGTTGTGAATCTCCAATTGGTAGCTGGATAATTATACAAAATGGGACCTGATGAAATATTGTGGTTTTGTATCTTGGAACATGAGGGGCCATTAGTCTTAGCTAAGGCTCATGAGGGGGTGGTGGGAGGCCAATATGTGGGGAAATCAACTGCATATAATATATGGATGGTTGTGTTGTGGTGGCATACATTGCATTGGAATGCATTTGATTATTGTAAGAGATTCAATATATGCCAAAGAATCGGGAAGCTATCATGACGATATGAGATTCCCTTGGTACCGTAAGTAACATTACGGACATTTGATAAGTGGGTTGTCAACTTTGTGGGATCCATCAACCCACCTAGTAAAATAACATGTGCTATATATATAATCAATATGATATATTACTTGACTCGATGGGTCGAGGAAACTCCTATGAAATATTGCACCGCTACGATTGTTGCAAGATTTTGGTTCAACAATGTAGTGACCAAGTTTAGATGTATGAGAGTACTATTAAGTGACCAAGGTACTCACTTCTTTAATAAAATGATAGAGGAAATGACAGAGGAATTCTAGTTTCAGCATAGGAATACTACACCTTATCATCCACAAGGAAACGATACTGTCGAAGCCTTTAACAAAATATTGGAGAATGCACTAACCAAGGTATGTAATGTGAACTGCAATAACTAGGACTTAAAATCACTGATGTATTGTGGGATTATCACACAACTTGTAAGAAATTGACTGGGCAAACACCATTCATATTATTTTATGGGAAATATATTGTTATTCCCATGGAATATATTGTTTTTTGATTAAGGGTAGCTGCTATAACTATTATGTCTAATATTAGTTCTATTGAAGAAAGGTTGTCATAGTTATTGAAGTTGGAAGAAGACCAGTTCATTACAGGATATCATCACTGTGTGTAAAAATAAATACATAAGGATTGGCATCATAAACATATTAAAAGGAAGCAATTCAAGCGTAGGGATCTAGTCCTCCTCTACGGTAGTAATTTTTTGAAGCATCATGGTAAGATTGGAACACACTGGTTGGGTCAATACCTTGTCAATTTTATTACTAAGGGGGTTGCAATTCAGTTGAAAAAGTTAGATGGGGCACCCCTATAAGGGTTAGTGAACGAGTGTTGGATAAAACCTTATAAGGATAGTTGCATTCCCCTCAACTAAGTCTGTATATATAAGAAAAAAAAAACCAATTTGTCTAAGATATTTTGTGCAAGTCAAAGTATGTTGTGTATATAGTTAGTCGATGTGCTATTTATAGTGTCAAATTCTATCATCTATCGGGGCTAGTCCTGTGTAGCATTTGGTACTTTTGGTAAAGCTAGTACGTCAAATCAGTAATTAATTCTCATTAAATAACATCTGTTATGGTGGATGTAGTGGAGGTTCTAGTGGAGACTTGTCATAAATAACTGGAAAAGGCTCCAAGCATGTGAATGGATTGGTCTCCACCCTCGTAATCATTTCCAAGATCTATTCATATTAACTAACCATGTGATCATGTAGGATATCCACATACACTAATCAATTCAAAAGGGGAAGTTGGGAAGCCATCTAATTTCATTGTGTCAATTTTTTAAAGTGCCTTGAACAAGATAGAGTTGTAACAATTGCCATAGTCAAACTCTGCGAATTTTAAACATTTTTCCATGGAAATTTATGTATCCAACACCGATACTACTCCAGGATTTGCTGTGGCCACCCCACATGCTATGTCGATCATTGAAGGATAATGAAAAATTTGTTTCAATGCATGTTGTTGGAGCAGGGTCCCGCAGCTATAGGAAAAGCTGCTATATCGGGACAGGAAAGTCAAAGGTAATAGTACCTGAGCGGCCGAGAAGAGAGAGCTCACCCACTACACTTAAGGCAGCGGCGTAGATAAGAGGGCTCAGGTACCCTCATAAATGGAAAAGGAGAAACAGGCCAAGGTATTGAAGACAAAGGACAAAATATGAAGCGGCACCGGTACCCACGATCAGCACCAAGAAGCGTGGAAGACTGCAGCAAGCTGTGGTGTGACGAAAAGTGGTAGCTCAAGTATAGATAAGCCGACTGTCACAATTAGGGTTTTTTGGGTTACTGTTGGGACAAGCACATAGTTTTGTAATGGAGAGACCTTCGGGCCACCTATAAAAGCATGTATCTTGTATTGTAAAAGGTTAGCTATTCAGACAATTAACTAGTCAGAGAGTTAGTTAGTCTGTTAGCTCACAGTCAGTTTGTATTGTAAGATATTAAGAAAGAGTCGAGATCTGGTTCTATTATTCAGTCTATAGTTATCTTACTGTAACCAGTAGCCAGCTCCTGGAGCATGTATGTAACAATCCGCAGGGATTGAGAGAGAGAGAGGAAGAGTATATTGTAAGAAGGCAATATAGGAAGAGAAGAGATCTAGGAGAGAAGGGCTCCCGACTCTGTGCACAGAGTTACCCAGAAGATCTTGAGCTGCATACTAGGTTGCAGTGGAATTGTGTTTAATCTCTCAAGATATAATATAAAAACCAGTTCCTGTGGACGTAGCTTCCTTCCTGGGAGGTGAACCACATAAAATCAGTGTGTTGTGCAACTATTTCATGTTATTGTGCTTTACTTAGTTGCTATCTTTTATCTGTTACATGAATGTTGTATATTAGTTAGTGAATGTCTATATGTTCTCATTCAGTTTACAGCATTATAGAAGGTTAAATGCAAGTGAATGTATCAAGTGTCTGCATATGAGTTTATCAGTGCTTGATTCACACAGTAGAGATAGCAGTTACTCTGTTAAGTAATTCTAGTATACTTAGTTCAACAAGTTGGGTACCATTGATGATTGAGTGTGTTGAACTGTGTAAGTTCAAGTAAGATTGTTTAACACCCTGTGAAGGTCAATAGAGCTATTGTACCTAGAGAGAAAACCGCCAGGCCTTGAGAGTCGCATTGAGTCTCACTGAAGAAGATATCGCAGTAGAGATAGGCGATATCGCGTCGTCAGAGGAGCTACGGTGTGAGATATCGCAGGTGAAGGGCTGAGTAGAAGAGAACATGTGTGCATCGTTCGAGGGACTGTGATGCGATAAGGGTCGTTCCCCTGTCAGAGCCAGCGAGTAAGAGAGAACAATGCTACATAGAGAGATCCCGCTGGCTAAGAAGAGTTGCGAGACACTAGGATGCCACAGAACCTGGTTGAAGACACTTGAGTCTTCAGCCAACCCATCCAAGATCACTTCGGGTGAGACTTCAGGCTGTTCTACGGTCTGTCGCCGAAAGGGCCAGTGAGCTAGGGGTATTGTTGGTACATTACAAGTAAACCTGATTCTGCCCATTAGTTAACCAACAAATGGTTTCGTTTCCAGTTTTGAGCACATTGCAGAGCTAATGTTTTGTTGGCATCCTACTAAAGAAGAACTCAACCAGTGGGTTGGGTTTAAGGAAAAAGAATTCGCTGTGACAGAAAAAAAGAGTCCTACGTTGAGTACAAAGGATTGGTTACAAAAACATATCTTCACAGACCTGCATGAGATATTTTTTGCAACCTATGGAAATGAGTTGAAAGACTGGTTATCAAAGCTAACTGATAAGCATATATTCAAGAATAAAAGGAACATTGTCTAGACACCGTAGCTAATTCAGACCGTAAGGAGCGTCGATAATCCCATTTCATGAGCAGTAGACTTCTGGCTTGCGAGTGTGCTAGAAGACTTCGTCACAGAGTTTGCAATTGAGCAAATAAAAAGCTTCAGTCAGGCTGAGCGGTACTTCTTCAAAGGATATCGCGGTAAGTACCTAAACTCTTTAAACTTATCCATCAAGATGTTATTACATGAAAAAGGAGTAATGGATATAAAGTAGATTTCAAATCTTCTGTATTTGAAAACAGTTCAGATAATACTAGACAACATAGTCATAGTAATACAGAAATAACAGAAGGGGGTATCCCTTACCACCCTTATACCCCACAGAAATCAATCGGGACTCAAAACAATCCCGTAGGAACTCCATCTAGTAGTTCACATATAGTACATACTACTGCTACATCACCTACACCTACACCACCGAGTGGTAGTAACACAACAAATCAGCATCCACCACGTAGAAATAGAATGGGGGATGACATGAAGTTACCTACCTTTAAGGGTACAGGGGTAGAAGACTCATAACAGCACTGGTTTCTATGTGAAGTAGTATGGACTATTATAGGGATCCAAAATGATAATATTAAACTTGTATAGTTGGTCACCACACTTAGGGAACGAGCCTTAACATGGTATATGAAGTATACCTCAGCGCTGCCCAGAACACTTGTACAGGTCCGGACTGCCATGATTAAAGAATTTAAGAAGCCTAAGTCTAAGTCACAGTGTATCATAGAGCTCAAAGACATCAAACAGTTACCCTTAGAGTCAGTATGGGACTTTGATCAGAAATTTAAAGCTCTCATAGACCAAGTTAGCTTTGAGTTTGCGCCGGAGCAGCATAAGGAATGGTTTATTGCAGCACTTCTCCCTCACATCAGACTGCCATTAATGCAGCAGAGACTCCATATGCAGGATGAAGCATTGGATATGGAAATGAAACTAGAGGCTTCACCTCTAGCTAAGACCAGTACAGGTATGACAAGCTTGCAAAACCAGTTAGCAAATCTCACGTTACAGCTACATGAGATTAGAAAAGGAAAATAAATTGCACAAGAACTATGGTGTACCAAGTGTAAAGGACAGGGCCATACGAAAGATGACTGTCCAGTATTTGTTGAATATTTAGCAAGTGGGGCTCCTAACCCCTTAGCATAGACCCAAGGGCCGTGGTGTGAACTTTGCAGAACAAGAGGACATAGACCTCAAGAATGCCCTCTACTTCAGAAGTGTGTACAGACCCCTAAGAACTTATACTGTAACTTCTGTAAGTCAGTCAGCCATTATGAACATAATTGCAGAGCCTACGATCTCATGATAGAAAGAAAGCATGACTTGTACAGATTCCAATCAGAGACACCAGGCCCATTAGCAGGACCACATCATGAACCGGCTCATGTTGGCCTTGGAGGAGGATTCAGAGGAAGAGGCCGTGGAGGAGGCTTTGGCCATGGTGAAGGCTTTGGCCGTGGCCATGGACCGATTACTTGTTACAACTGTGGAGTTGTAGGACATTATGCTAGGGATTGTCAGAACCCTACTATGACATGTAATTATTGCAAATCTTATGATCACCCTATAGAAGAATGCCACTGTCTTGATAACCAAGATTAGGGAACCTAAGCCAGCAGTACACCAAAACATTCAGCTTATTATTGCAGAGCAGAATGAACTAGAACCAAAATTCAACATTGTGACTCGCAGTGGTGCTTCTACTAGTAGAACGTCGTAGGATGCTGAAAAGAGCACAGGTCAGGAGTGGGTGCGCAAATCTACTAATAAATCAACACCACTTGACCTGCAGAAAAATAAAAAAACATTTCAGGAAGCTAAAACTTTCTTTAATGACCCTACACAATCAGGATCGCAGGTACTGCTGTCTAGGGGCATACCACAGCAAACACCTTGTGACGTTATTCCTGCGCAGATATCGCAGGCTACCACATCAGGAAGGTGCGACAAGGATGAGTCGACAGGAAGTGTACAATCCTTCCTGCGGAGTTGTTTGAAACTCGTGAGAAATGAGAAAGCTATCGAAAGAGCTTCAGCGCATCATGGATCAGTGTCAGTCGTCTTCTTCCATGAGTAGCACACAGCGTGCTATTCATAATATTATGGACCATACAAGAACAGGAAGAGAGATGTGACTCACAACACAAGTTGGAGAATTTGAAATGGATGAGGTAATCCTAGACTTAGGATTGGAAGTTAATGTTCTAACTAAGCAGACATGGGAACAGATGGGTTGCCCTAAGTTAGCTAGATCTCCTATCCATCTACGCTTAGCCAATCAATAGAGGGTATCACCACTAGGTTGATTACCGCAAGTGCCAGTTGACATTGACGGAGTTCGCAGCTTTGCGGACTTTGAAGTTATAGAAATCATTGGTGATAGTAGACCATATCCAGCTCTACTAGGTATCGATTGGGCAATCGATAACATGGCTATTATCGATTTAAAGAAAAGACAAATGACCTTTGAGGATACATAGATCCGGGTCATCGCACCATTGGATCCTTTTCAAGGTCCTAGATATATTGAACCTATCCGAGCAAAGGAAGAGGTACATAATATGGAGAGCCTCTATCAAATGACGGCTAATCAGAGTGATTACATCAATCCGACCATAGAAGGAAACATTAATTGGCGATGCGACAGCTCATGCGCATCAGATTCGGATGTTGGTCTAGAAAATTGGCAGAATAGACTTTATGAAGTCTCAGCTCGCAGATGTGCGTTTATGACTAAGTCATTGCGATGGATTGGCGCAGAGCTTAAGGATATTCCATCCTTTGATGGCTTAGCAGATGTCAATGACTTTTTACACCAGTTTGAACAAGAAATTCCTCATGAGCAGAGGATGTCAGCTATTGACCTTGCAGTAAGAGCCACACCTGCAAGATGGTGGCATGCACATAAAGAACATATCACATCATGGGATGACTTCAAGAGATTGATGGCGATCAGGTTTTCTAATGACAAGGAGTGCCTTCAGCAAAAATATACAGGAGAAAGTGACCCTGGGTCACATATTCAGCTGTGTGAACAGAATTGGTTGGACATTCCCGAGGATGAATGGGTTCACCTATTCATTCACACTTTAGACCAAATTCCAAAGAATTGGTACACTGAGACCGAGTTGTGCAGAGGAACCATTACATGGCCACTTATGATAGACAGCTTTAAACTCACTTTCACTTTTGAATCTGAGTATCCAAGCATTGATCAGGCTTTATACATACTCAGCCTGAGTGGGCCATCCAGTTAGAAGATGCACTTGAGTGTTATAACTTCGTAGCAGAACCAGAGGATGAGGAAGAGAATCCTCGTAGTATTAAAATTCTAGAGTCAGAAGGGACTCACGATATTGATGGACCAAAGCTAGAGACTCCAGCTATCACAGAGCCTATCAAGATTAAGAAGATCAATATTGGCATAGACACAGAACCAAAGTTTGCCTCTATTGGAGACTATTGGGATGATGAAACGGTAGGACACATTGCAGATCTATTACATGACTACCAGGACTTATTCCCCACTAAGTCCACAAAGATGAAGGGAATAGTTGGAGATTTGGGAGTAATGAGGATACCATTGAAAGAGGATGCTAGGCCAGTTAAGAAGCGTCCATACAGATTAAATCCTCGGCATAAATAAAAAGTTAAGGATGAGATCGATAAGATGCTAGCAGCAGGCATCATTGAGCCTGTGGAAGAAAGCGAATGGGTTAGTCCCATGGTCGTACAGGAAAAGAAAACTAAAGGAGAGATCAGGATTTGTGTCGATTTGCGCAAACTCAATGACGCATCGCTTCACGACCCATTTCCGACACATTTCACTAATGAAGTGTTAGACAATGTGGGAGGACAAGAGGTCTACTCCTTTACTGATGGCTTTTCAGGCTATCACCAGATCAGAATCCATCAAGAGGATTGACATAAGACCACTTTTGCAACAGAATGGGGCTTGTTCCAGTATACAGTAATGCCCTTTGGTCTTAAAAAAGCACCAGCTATTTTTTCAAGAGTAGTAGTTGCTGTATTCAAGGAATACATCCATAAATTATTAGAAGTCTATTTCGATGATTGGACTGTATTTGGATTAATCGACAAGCATATAGGAGATTTAAGGCTCATGTTAGAGAAATGTAGGCAATATCAGATTTCTCTTAACTTGAAGAAATGTATATTCTGTGCGCCATTTGGTATTTTGTTGGGTCATATTGTTTGTAGACAAGGATTTATGGTAGATCCTACAAAGATTGCCATCATTGTAAATCTTCCAGCACCCAACTCAGTTAAGCAATTAAGGACAGTGCTTGGTCATACCGGGTACTATAGAAAATTCATCAAAGGTTATGCAAAGATCACAGCACCTATGGAAAAGTTGTTAAAGAAAGACATAAAATTCCTATGGAAGTCTAGACACTCTTAAAGAGAAGATGGTTACAACACCCATCTTAGTATTTCCAGACTGGACCAAGCCATTTCATGTACATGTGGATGCATCTGGCATCACACTGGGGATCATCTTAACCCAGCCAGGAGAAGGGGGTATCGATCATCCTATCACATACTCAAGTAGAAAGCTATCTACCACAGAAAAGAACTACACCACTACAGAAAGAGAAGGATTAGCTATGCTGTATGCTCTACAGAAGTTCAGGCACTACCTATTGGGTGCCCCATTTAAGATGTTCACTGACCATTCCGCATTAAAGTACTTGGTCAATAAGCCAGTGTTAGGGGGGAGAATATGTAGATGGCTACTCCTATTTGAGGAGTATGATTTTGAAATCATTATAAAACCAGGGAGATTGAATTCCAAACCTAATCATCTGTCATGGATAGACTCAGGAGAAGAACCAAGTAATCTAGAGGACAATTTGCCAGATGCGCAATTGTTTTCTATCCAAATCATAGATGAGTACTACGCTGATATCATTCACTTTCTCACTATAGGGTGGGCACCTGTTGAGTTTACTAAGCAGCAAAAGAAACAGCTAGTTGTTAAAGCAGCAGACTTCACTTTGATCGCAGGACATTTATACAAGTTAGGTCCAGATGAAGTCTTGCGCAGATGCATTATGCCGCACGAGAAAGAGGCCATTATTAGAGAAGCACACTCAGGTGCCACAGGAGGTCATTTCGCAGGAGAGCCGACTGCTCAGAAAATCCTAGCTGTAGGATTATGGTGGCCTACTTTGTATAAAGACACTAAGGAGTTTTGCAGATGCTGCGATATCTTCCAGCGGGTAGGAAAACCTTCGCAAAGAGATGAAATGCCACTGCAACCACAGATTACGCTATGGGCGTTTGACAAGCGGGCTATAGATTTTGTGGGTCCTATCAACCCACCAGGAAAATGAACTGGTGCGAGATACATCATCACCGGAACAAAATACCTCACCAGGTGGGCAGAGGCCAAAGCAGTAAGGAATTGTGATGCTGCTATAGCTGCACAGTTCATTTTTGAAAACATCATTAGTAGATTTGGATGTCCAGTAATTTTGATAAGCGATCAAGGCACACATTTTCTAAACCACACTATTGAGGCCTTGACGGAGGAATTCCAGATACAGCACCATAAGAGCACTCCCTACCATGCACAAGCTAATGGTACGGTGGAGGCCTTTAATAAGATTCTAGAAAATGCTCTTACTAAGATCTGTAACAGCTAAAGAAGAATGTAAAGTATTCATTGAAAGAGTTGATTATTCCAAAGGGATTCTATGTGAGGGGTAACACCATTACTAAAATTGAAGAAGCTGTCGTTATTTGACTATGACTTATTGAAGTATAAGGAGTTCTGAACATACTAGTACATGGAATCAATGCATCTTGGTAAGGGAGGTTCAACTGAGTTGGTTCCTAAGGATTTGGATCATGGATTAGAAAGGTCTGGTATTTTGTCATTGCTGCATATGCCCCATTTTGGTTGGACCCTAGAAGTTCATGCTTGTGTTAAGTAATTATTGGTGTGTTTTCATGGTTAGTGTCTTTGGTTAGACACCAAAATCTTTGATGATGTTGAACTTATCACTAATATCATAGGAATACCAAAATCCGAGGTTAACCGACATAGTTGTTTGTTGGAAAGGAGTAGGATAAGAATTTAGCAACTTGAATGCAAGAGAAACATGGGTTGGCCAAATATGTGAGGGGATTCAACATTTCCTCCATTAATTACCAAGCACTTCGATTTGCAGCGAAGGAATTGTCGATTAACATGCTAAGGAAGATGTGACCCAACCAATGTACTGTGAGTGTTATAGCTGCAGTAGAGAAGTGTGCTGAAGCAGTTCAAATGAATTGGGCCACATTCTTTCTGAATGAATTGCTAATAGATTCTTTGGATGCTAAGGATAAAGGTGACCCCTTTACCTATTCTTTTTTGTTTCTTTTGATTTCATTTGTTTCACTGGAAGAGCCACTGAATTACAAAGGAATGGATATTAATGTTCCCCATCGAGGGGGCATATATTAGAATTTTTAGTTTTCTGATACAAAAAGGAGGTATACGTATACTAATGTTGAATTCTATATGCATGTTGATGCATTGACACATCCTATTGAGAAGATTCCTAGGTTGGAAGATGCTAGCGTGTAGTGTTATAGAAATATCATAATATTTATTGCGGGTCATCATCATATCTATATTCAACCGAGGTGGGATCCCAAAAAATAGTGGCTAACAATAGAGTTTCATTTTCTAGAGGAAGCTATTGATGATGTTGTTTGAGAATGTCTAGAGGAGTGGAAGCATCCTATGATAGATGACCAGTTTTTTTCTGAATTTGATCCACGATAGGAAGGTACTTATAGGACCCAAACAGGTGGGCATCAAGATGAAGAAAACCCACCTATTTCACCACATGACAGTGACAAGGAGTCAAGTGCTACACCGATGGATCCATATTTGGGGGATAAGCAAGAAGCTATGTAGTTGTAGAAGAAAGCATGAAAGAAACAAAAGGCTGTTAAAAAGTCTACCCCCACTAATATGACTGACGATGACTACAACTTATTGGTAGATAGGATGGTTGAAGTTGTTGATGAGACTCACCAAAAAGTTTAAGAGAGGAACAATGAGCTATTCTAGGGCATCTTTGACCTGCTACAAGCTCTCTGCAAAGCATTGAAAGAAGTTATGTTCATGATTAGTAGGAAGGAGTTGGAAGTAGTAGAATATAGCTTGTCTAATAACTAACTAGTAAGATCACTACAATAAAGAGAGATCATAAGGTATAGGTAACGAACCAAGCACTTGACTTGCATAATGATGAACTGAATAGTGCAACACATAAATTGCCTTATGTCGGCTTGGATATGTTTTTTTTACCAATGTAAATATTACACATCATCCCGCATAAGGCCACTGAGGAAATCAAAGCACGTGAGCATAAGGTCTATGAGCAGTTGAGATAGTCTAAGAGCTAAGTGACCACCATAAAGACAAACTTAGAGGCAAGTGCCAAGAAACAAGAGGAACCATGACAAGAGAGACAATGATTTGAGAATGTTATTGAAGCCGCTTGCAGTGAAGTTCCAAAAATGTGGGTTGTACTAGGAATGCTCCCTGAGGCCAAAGTAATCAAGTTAGGGGAAGTCATTACTAACTTTCGACATAAAATTTTTGTGCTGAAGTAATGGAACAACGACACTCAAATTCAGGGGGATGCCCAAATAATTAAAGAAGCCAAGGCGTACCATGCATAAGTGTATGAGGACATTTCCAAAGATTTGGGAGCCCTGTTGGAATATTTCAAGCTACAGGATATTATGATAAGCTTAGTGAAACATAACAAAGTTTGGAAACACTCCGGACTTTGTTAAGGACTCTGCCACCTGTTGAAAAGATGAGCAAGGATTATAAGCATAAAACACTACAAGTCCATGTTAATAAATTATGAACACAACAACAATGATGAGAATATCATGTTAGAGATTTATAAACATATACAGAGCAAGTGACTGCGACCATTGGTCCCATTCACGAGGAAGTTAAACAAGATTTGGTAGCTGCTGAGACGCAAAGCTCAAAACATGTTAGTTATGAGATTGTGGAATAATTTTCCAAGATTAGGGAAGATGTTCAGTGACAGGTTGTAGAAGTGAAGAAATTCTACTAATAATTTTTATCGAAGTTTAACACACCGAAACTGTAAGTTAGTAAGTGGCTTGGCATGAGCCACATGTGAGTGTTGGGAGCTTGTTGGCCCTGGGTAAGTTTTGGTCTAGTACTAGTTTTTAATTTTTCATCGAAGTGTGAGAGAAAAAATGATAGAAGGATCAAATAAGCGACCAAATCTAAAGTTTTGGGAAAATTTTGAGGAAAAGTAACCGTTTTGACGATGTCCAACTGAAAGGTTGGTTAGTTAGTTAGAGTTTCTATCCACTTACTGGGTAGTCATCATGGGATGTAAATTGACCAATAGAGCCTATATATTTGTAAGGGATCAAGATTTTTGGGGTTAGCCTGAGTTAACAAAGTTTATGAGAAAAGATAAGTTATGTATATGTCAAACACTGTGTGTCATTTTTGTCAAAGAGTTTCATGTATGAATTTGATCTGCAGGATGTGTGCGCAGATATGATGTAATGGGGTTTTGAGGAATGTCTACAGGATATTTGTGTAAACTAAAACCATTCGAGAACTAACCCTTTTATTAAACGAGCTCTTTTTTGGTTTCTCTCGATTTGGTTTCCACGTTAAATTCCTTGTGTCAATTGTGCATGATATGTTTGTGTGATATTCTAATTTTATCTGTAATGCATGAATGAATGTCTATGGTTAAATTTATGAATTGACACAACATTGGTTAACTTAATGGTATGAATATGTATACTATTGTAAATGATGTCTGGTGAACCGTTGTAGTTCTTGACATGTCGTGGTTCATTGTGTGGGTGTTCCATATGATGAACATCCCCTTCAAAACTGTGGAAAATTGATTCCTATAGCTCCCATAGTATCTCAGGTGATACCTCATCTAGTTTGCAGGTATTGCTGACAAAGTTAAAATCCTATTGGGACGATACCATGGGTCTTTGCTGTTATGAGGCGATATGAACCTAGGTTAGTTTGAGATTGTGCCAACAGTAAGTTTGATTAAGGGTATCATTAAGTATTTCTTAAAAAAGGATTGGTAAAACAAGTGTCAATCTGTTTGAGCCTCATGGTGCATTCTACAAAGTGCAAAGAAAAAATTATATATAGTTGTGTAGATCATAGAAGGAATAAATTCAAATTGTTAAGCATTATCCTATATTTATCATGATACTTCTTGCAAAAAAATAACTCAAAATAATGTCATGAAACAAGTTGAAACACAAATAAACAATGTTATATACTTAGTATACATAGAAATTATGGTTTGCACCACTTTTGAATGGGGGTGATTTGGTAGTTGAACTAAATGGTTACTTTGTAAGGCCTTGGCATGCCCTCACTACAACATATTGTGGATGTGTATTCCCCCATAGTATCAGAAATACCTTTTTTCACACTAGCTACAATTATGGTAGACATTTGGGAAGTCAATTGAACTAATTTCTAAGATCTAGGCCCAACTCCACATTAATTATATTGAACAAGTATTTGTTGTAAAAGTTTAATTATGGTTCATTGACTTCTTTGTGGCATGATATATATTATCTTGTTTAAAATAATACTAGTGATGAGGAATTTGAGTTTCCCCTATCCCTATAAAATATAAATGACATCAAATCCCCCTCCTATTTTCCTACCAATGCTCATTAATTTCTTGTTTCCGTAGATGATCATTCATATTCCACATGCATCACCAAATTATGCCCTTTATTCTCACCTCCACATATAGCACAATGGATTTTGTGCCTTGAAATATCCTCACAAGAGGATACGACCTTACTATAGGCATTGAAGAGCCTCCCCTACCTAAATATGATATCATTGATGCTGAAAAATATTCCACCCCAAATGCCAATTTGGATTCAATGGCCACCTCTATACTTACAAAAAAATCCTCACTCTTTTTCCAAATTACACACAACCCAACTTATTATTCACAATGGGTGTGAATGAAACCTCATATTCCAAGCCTTTATTTCTAAGACCTACTACACCTCATTCTCAACCCTGCCACTTTGGTTGGGTGAAGAATCACAATTTTAATATCCACATCAATGGTACTATCCACATATATCCGCATCAATAGTACTCTCCACATCACTAAGTCCTAACATATCACCTTTTCCATTTCTCCCTATGTTCATACCATGGATTAAAATCACCTTGGATTGTACCTACCTTATATTAGGGTTTCCTTTCAATTTACACACAATTCCATTGATGACTTGAGAGAAAATACCTTTACCTTAGATATACAAGGTGGAAAGTATTGTTTCACCTCTATCCAACCTCCACCAACTAGCACATCCTATCTATTAACAAGCACAATTGTTGTCTGCCAAACATTATTTTACCAATGTCTTCATTTATGTGTGGTTTGAAAAATCAAACATAATATTGTAAGCATGCTTCTCATGCCTATATTACAAGCTCGTTTGGATAACTACATTGATGTTTTTTTTAGACTAAACGCTTTCCAGTTGTAGAGGAAAGTGTTCCTATGGCTAGGGTTTAAGAGACCGTCAACATACTAGGGTTGAGATATATATACATATAGTTCTGAAAGAAAATATAAACAAGATTCAGAGATAATTAGGGTCCATACCTGACCATTGAAGACTGGTCCAAGCTTTCTCTATCCCTTCCTCTTTCTTCTCTTTCTCCAAGAGACCTACAAAAACAAGTTAAACCTTCCTCAACCAATTTTACTAAATGTAAAGCAATGATAATCAAAGTAATATGAAAACCTAATATGATTATCATAAACATATGATAACAAACAGAAGTATAACATACATTAGACAGTGATTTGGGAAGAATAAGGACATCACATATTTATTAAACAAGTGGAAGAAGTATAGAGCTCACCTTCTCCTCTTTCTAGGCACCTCATGAAACCTTGATATGGTCCTGTTGCTTCTCTTCTCCAAGGAACTCAGCCTCCAAGCTCTACAACACAAGGAGGTAGCTTCTAGGGAAAAGGTGTGGGGAATGAGAGTCCCAATTATTCTAGCATAACAATGCAAAAGTTCAAGTCCCCTCTCATGGACCTCTCTCCCTCTATTTATACATTTCTAAAGAAATAGGGTCGAATAGGGGTCAGTTACAACTTCCCAATTCAGTTCCACAACCTACCAAACCACCCCTAATTCGATATTTTTCATATTTATTTTTTATTTTTTACCACTACAGGATGTAACCATGGGTAGCATTAAGGAAAAGTCGTGAATACAAAAGGTATACTAGTGGGTAGCATGAAGGAAAAGTCACGATTAGGTAAAAAAATATCATTTTTAGGGTACTACTGGGCATTTTCAGGCTTTGGAGTCCTCTGCAAAGTTGTTTCTGACTTAGATACCTTTCCAATGGTATAGAGAAGAGGTCAAACAAAGTTACAAAAATTTGGATATGGATCCTCTAATCTAGGTGTTTTTTAGTGACTTTCATGAAGTGTCATCATGGAAGTGTCGACATGTGACAAAATCATGGGAAAGTGGTCACAGGTAGAGAGTGTGTCATTTTAGCCTATAACAAATACCCCCTAATGTATGAGGTTTGAGTTCAATATGATAGTTGAAATACATTATAAAAGGAAACAACTGAGTATGGATAGAGTAGAGAATCCAAGATAAGAGGCTCGAATAGAGGTACCTAAAAGAGAGATAAATGTCAGACAAAATTGATCTCAAGGACATACATGTCCATATAGAAATGATCGCCATAAAGATACAGGTGGATACAACATATGTATAACTGATGTAACTATCATTTTTGCTCAACATGAAAAAATGTGCCATATCAAATCTAAAGGAGTCATGGACACAAATGAACAAGGTGAATCCATGCTCAATAATTGATCGTAGCCACAAGAATACAAGGTGGATCTATGTCTCAGAAAAATGTCATATGAAGTGTGACAAGCTCTTGGACAATTCAGGAAATAGAAAAATATGATGATGCTACTATCGACCCAAGGTATTCAATACAAACCGCTGAAAGGTATGAATATTATCCATGTGAATAAAGGAGATGAAGTCGAACATGAGGGAAACCATTTCATTATCGGTCATTGATGAGAATTGTTAACAAACGCAATGGAAACCACCATTAATGAAATGGTCCCCAAGGTACCTAGTACATTCTAATAAGTGCAAATACAAGGTCTTGATGTCGAACACTTGAAGAATCCATCGAGTAGGAGACATTAAAGTATTCCCACTACCCAATAGCAAGAGAAATTGCCACTGATAACTGCAATCACAAAGGTACTATCATAAAATATAAATCTCATTCCTAGAGAAAGAGGTGTTCCATTTGAAAGGAAGAGATCCATTGGATGGAAGGAATTAAGGCATCCTCCATCATCCAACACAAGGTAAGTCAAATACTAATTGGATCTAGAACTGGTACAAAATTTTATGACAAGGACCACTAAAGACATGATGTAATGAACTGATATCAGGGAATGGCCGACACAAAAGGTCAAGGAAACTTCAAAATGGCTGAAAAAGGTTTAATCCTTGAACAATGAGCATGACACAAAAGTGACTTAGGAAAATTTTGACACAAAGGGACCAACGACACAAACCTGCAATGTAGGAGACATTGATAGATTCCACATATAATTGGAAAATAAGCCAACTGGAGGAGTAAGAAAATATGAATCGGGATAAGGTAAAAATATTAGGACCCAACTGCTGATAGACTCAAAACTGGTGCTTTGTTCAAGGAAACAGGAATTAATACCATGATAAAAAAAAACATGTGAATGAACTTCCCTTCACTCTTTCTTGTAAAGGTTTAACGATTCCAAGAAAGCAAACTTGGGACCTTCTTAATTTTTGACAAGCTCAAAGAAGAAACAGAAGAATGCTTGATAAAGTACTGATTCATGGATTTTATGAGCCCGAATTAGTGGATGATTGATGGTGTTTTCATAGTTTTGAGAGTCTGAAAACTCCAAAGAAGACTCCAAGGGGGTGTTTTTTTCATAAATTTAGTCTCATGAGTCCAAAAAAGTATAAAACAATCCAGAGGAGAACTCTCTTAGTCCAGGAGAACTAAGGTATTCATTTTTTGTATTTAGTGGAAAAGGTTTGAATCACTAGAGCGACACTCCTTTAGAAGAAAGCATAAGTGATTTATTTTTAACAAGTGTGAAGGAAAGCAAGATCACTCAGAAAGTTCCATTTATTTACGAGAATGGTACGATCAATAGTAAACTCAATGATTTTGCACTAGGATTTTAACAAGCATGACAAATGACATAAAGAATGCTCAGAATATTTTGCATGTTTATGTTCAGAGCATGAAAAGGTTCCTTTTTCGTAAGTTTAGTTCTCCAGGTCCAGAAAAGAGATAAACCTATGCATGAAGATACTCTTCTAGATTCCGAAGAAAATAGAGTATTCCTTTTTTGTAAATAATCCACATGGTCCAAAAAAGCGATAACCTACCACCAATGTGGATGATTATTCAATTTACCTTAACGAGTTTGAACAAACAAGTTAACTTGACAATCCAATCAATTTTAAGGAGTCATACCAGGGCTTAAAGTTAACTCCATATATTTCCCGTAAATTTTTAACGAGTATGGAAAAGTCAACTCATGGCCTCCTTGTTGTTTTTAACGAGCTTGAAGGAGAACTAAAAGAATTCTCTAAATGTGAGGAGGTGAGTGTCAGAGTTAGCCGAAACTAGTTGCAAGCGCAAGGAATAGACCTAAGCATAATGCAAGGAACATGAACAAGATAAAGACACTCGGAGAACGTCTCCTCAAGGAAAAAGATGTCAAATTGCAAAGGAAAAATGGTACAAGTCTAAGAGATGACAAGAGCACAGATGAGGGCTTATACAACAAGCTGAAAGCATGGAAGTTGACATCAGGCTCATAAACACGAGAAGGGTACATGCAAATGTAGTTACAACTTGAACAACAAGGAAAATCCAGTAAATAGTTGTGTATCCAACTACAAATCATATCTCCAAGAAACAACAACATCAGAATCATATTCAAAAGAATATATCCAATGCATGTCACTTTGGAAGAAACACAAGCAAATTTGGTATCTTCTACATAAGGCGTAGTCAAAGAAGAATCAACCGAAGAGGACCATATAATTCCAAGTCATGAGGGTTTACGATCAATAACATCGACCTCAAAAGAAAAGAAAAAATCAACAAGGGAGATAGAGTTTGTACGAACAAACTCAGTATCACAGGAGTTGAAAATTCATAATAAAAATCAAACTCATCAGGATCACTGACTTGTTGTTGAAAGGAAGAGTCCAAAGACTCAACAAGACCAACATAAGAATATCGATCAATGGAAATATCAGGCTTATAAAGAAAACTAGGGTTATACTTAGTTACAACTAAACCAACATCCATAAGAAAGTCAGACTGTATCAAAGACACAAGGAAGACTTCATCAAAAGGAAGTAAATAATTCGAGATAGGACACATGTCTAGATATTCAAATGGATTAACAGAGTGGAGAGAAATCTCCATAGTATGTATAGGATGGATAACCTAGTCAACTGCTGGGATCAAGTCCCAAGAAGGTAAACATGAACACAAAGGATTTTTCTCGGTAGTAATTGAACCCAAGGGATATGAGGCCACATAGCTCACCCATGGCAAGGTAGTGTCTATCGAGACATTGGGAATCAATAAAGTAAATACCTGGTCTCTAGTTGGGTCAAGAGAGGGATCAAGAAAATATAACTAATCAATAGTGACAATTTCTTCATTGTGATTAAATTACATCACATGAAATAACATTGACACCACATCTTGCATGGAATAGACATAATCACGTCCGAGGAGCATATTGAATTCCAAGGGCTCTTCTATCACCATGAATTCAACTAAGACGATCTTTCCACCCAAAGTAACAGGTGTTTGAGCAATAATTCCCAAGGATGTACTAGTTCTTCTATCAAAATCTAGTAATTAGATAACAGTCGACAGAAGGCTGGGAGATCCCATACCTCACCAATCGCAAGCAGAAAAGATATCAACTGAGGCTCCTTCATCAACAATACAATGAGAAAGTATGTAGTCAGTAAATTTTCCCTTTATCTTAAAATGTGCATTAGAAGGAAGACGAGGCTCAAATAGGCTATCCCAATCAAAGGAAGCAATCCGAGAGCTTGGTGGGGGTTCATCTGAAATGAGTTCAGTTCCCCCTTGTTCAATGAGTTCTGAACTCACAGTGAAGAAGATATGACTAGAAGATACTTCACTCTCCAAAGGAAGAGTGGGATTGATCGAAGATGGAATCGATTCAATCGCTTCATGAAAATCACTCTCTGAAAGGAGAGTGGGATTGACCAAAGATGATATTGGTTCAATCACATAAGGATCACTCTCTAAAAGAAGAGTGGGTGAACCAAATACTGAGAAGGTTCAAACACTAGATCAATTAAAGGCTGAGTAGGTGTTTGAGAAACTACAGGTTGTTCAGGAGAAGGAAATCCTTGAGTCTCATACCACAGTCTTCGCACCTATGCAATAGTAGGGAACTGGTGATTAAGATGATTTCCCTCGCATAGCTTACAAGGGAACTTAAGTTTTCACTTTGAACGACCAGTTTTCTCAATGGTGCCAACATGAATAGCAGTGGCTGACTGTTTACCCCCAGCATAACCATCAGAGGATTGGTGATTAGGTATAACCTAACTGAGAGAGGTTGGTTGTTGAGAAACTTCAGGATGTTCAAAGGTGGGATGACCTTGGAACCAAAATCTTCATACCTTTGTGATGGCAGGGCATTGATAAGTAAGGTGGTCTCCCTCACAAATCCTACAGGGAAACTTGGGCTTTTGTTTTGAACGGTTATCCTTTTCAACAATTTCAACATGACTAGCAGTGGATGACTATTTTCCCTCAGCCTGACTTACAGAGGCTGAGAATTTCCCCCAGCATGACCTGCAGAGGACTAGAGACTGGGTCCAACATGACCTGCATAGGTTGGATGGGTAGGATCAACATGCTTCACAAATTTTGAGTGTGTGACCCTGGTATGATATGCAGAGGCTGGGTGATTGGGTCCAACATGACCTGCAGAGGTTGGACGAGGTTTCCTAGCATGGCCTACAGAGGCTGGGTAACGGGATCCAACATGAATTACAGAGTTTGGATGGAGAGTTTCAACTTGACCTACAGAGGTTGAACAAGTTCTCTCAGCATGAACTGTAGAGGCTGAGTCACTGGGTCCAACATGACCTACAGAGGTTGGACGGCATCTACCAGCATGACTTGGAGAGGGTGGATGGTGAATATCAACTTGAATAGCAGAGGTTGAGTGCTTAGATCCAACATGACCTGCAAAAGTTGGATAAGTTCCCCCAGCATGACCTCCAAAGGCTGGCTAGGTGGTGATGTTCAACATGACCTGTAGAGGTTGAACAGGTGCCCCCTTGCTTATGTGTTTTCTTCTTATTCTTCCTTCTTTTACTCCTTTTAGACTGTTAGTTACTAGTATCAATACTTTCACAACGTTAGGTAGAAGGAGCAGGAGAGGTGGATACATATGAAGGGGAAGTAGTGTTTTGATGCCCTTAATATAAGGATCTTACTTGAGAAGCATCAAGAGCATTCAAGATAGTTGGAGTGGAAAACAACCACATTGGTACCCTTAGGGTGAATCCAAGCAAATTCAAGGTGACCATCCAAGGAACACCAACATTCCCGGTGAGAGGAAAAGTACAAGGAGCTCCCAGCATGGGGATCTCCTGGTTGTTCTCCGTAGGGGTGTTAGCCATAGTTGATCCAGGAGGATATTGGTGGCCACCCACCTATTCCTCTTGGACCCCCACATTGTTTCTTTCAATTTTCCAGTTTCCTTAATTGTAGCATAATTTACTATTTTTGGCAGTTTCGGGTCCTAAACTTCCGGAGTCGTTTTGAGGCCCTAAAAGACGTTTTTTCAACATTGAATGGTCGGGTAAATATGAGTTCATTTCAAACTCAATATTTGTTGTTTATGGATGTATTCCTTAAACATATCTTTCTAAGGATGTATCATGCACGTCAAACGGATGTAGTATGCTAAAGTTACAACCCCAGGAAATTGATGTACCAAGTTACCCAACGGGTTCCACATTAAAGCGTTTCACCTCCTAGAGTTAGGTTTTTGGATGTGTAGGGTTTACATTGTTTCTCAATAATATATAGGCCTTCGAACCTCATTGTAAGATAGAGTTCAGAGGCATGTAGCCGCCACATTTTTTCTTGATGATCTGCCCTCAGGGAAAGAAGAAGATCATGGCCACAACCTCCAGAGATGGCCCCTCTGCACGACAACAACAAATGGATAAGGTCATGGAGGAGTACCGGGACACATTCACCTCACCCACCGGGGTGCCTCTCCACTGTCAGGTCAAGCACCCCATCGATATGACCCCTACTGCACTGCTGCCCAATGGACTGATCTATCGACGCTCTATTATGGAGAATGATGATATCAAGAGGAAAATTCAGGAGCTGCTGTAGAAGGGTCATATCTGGCCAAGTTCATCACCCTGTGGGAGCCTGATAATGTTGGTACAGAAGAAGGATGGGACTTGGAGACTTTGTATTGACTATCGGGCACTGAACAAGATCACTGTCCAGAATAGGTACCCGATCCCATGGATTGATGACCTCCTAGACCAGCTTAAAGAGGAAAAATATTTTAGCAAGATTGACTTAAAGTTCGGGTATCACCAAGTACCGATCAAACCATCTGATGTGTGGAAGATTGCCTTCAAATCCAAGGAGGGCCTTTTTGAATGGTTGGTCATGCCTTTCGGGATGACGAATGCTCCTGCAACCTTGATGAGAATGATGGATGACATCTTGCAGCCAATCACCAACTCATTTGTAGTAGTGTACTTGGATGACATCATGATCTTCAGCCAGACTTGGGAAGAGCACCTCCACCACATCCAACAGGTCCTCCAAACATTGTGGCAGCACAAGTTGTGTGCAAATTTGGACAAGTGCACTTTTGGCATGACCCAGGTTCAATATCTGGGATACATTATTGATGAGTGTGGGGTACATGTGGATCCAACCAAGATCCAAGTCATTCGAGATTGGCCAGCCCCAACTACTCTAATAGAGCTTCGCAGCTTTCTAGGCCTTGCTAATTTCTACCGGAGGTTCGTGTGGGGATTCTCTCATATCACTTGGCCCTTGAGTCAAGTCACCAAGGGAGGAACGAAAGAAAAATTCTTTTGGTTGGAAACTTAGGAAAAGGCATTTGCAGAATTGAAACATCGCCTCTGTTGTGCCCCAGTGCTCACATTACCAGACTTGCAAAAACCATTTGAGATCGAGACAGATGCCTCTGACTATGCTATTGGGGTAGTCCTTACTCAACAAGGGCATCCAATGGCATATGACAGTGAGACACTATCTGACACAGTCCGCAAATATCCCACTTATGACAAAGAGATGTATTCCATCGTATAGGCTTGCAGAAAATGGAAGTATTACATTTTGGGGAAGGAAATGATCATCCACATAGACCACCGACCCCTGCAGTTCATCCAAACACAAGGGAAGTTATAGAACGATCGCCATCAGAAGTGGTCCACATATCTACAACAGTTTCATTTGAACATCAAGTACAAGAAGGGAAGCACCAATAATGTTGCAGACTGCCTCAGCCGACCACCGATCGTGGCGATAACAACCGTGCTCAACTCTTGTGGGCACGAGACTTCTGATTGGCCTCTTCTCTACAAGAGCGATCCAGAATTCAGCCACACATACCAAATGCTCTTGGAGGGAAACCAAGTTACAAAATTTCACCTCCAAGATGTACTACTATGTCACATGGGACACCTTTGTGTTCCTTCAAGCGAGCGTGCCAAGATGATTTGGGAAGCGCACTACAGTTGGGTTGCTGGGCATTTTCGGGTCAAGAAAATAGTGGCAGTACTGCAAAAGTATTTCTATTGGCCAAAGCTTCGACAAGACATTGGGAAGTACATCCGATCATGCACTGTGTGCGCCATTGCCAAACCATCCATTAAGAAGCAAGGCCTCTATACTCCGTTTCCTACCTTTAGTCGACCTTGGGAATCCATCTCCATGGATTACATGTCAGGCCTTCCTTCTACTAAGCACGGCAATGACTATGTGTTTGTGGTCGTTGACAGATTCTCAAAGATGGCCATAATGGCGGCCTACAAGAAGAATATCACAGTAGAAGCCACTGCTAAACTCTTCTTTGAATGAGTGTGGGTACACTTTGGGATCCCACAATCTATAATCTTAGACCGAGACAACAAGTTCCTTAGTACATTCTAGTCTAGCCTATGGTTAATTCTAGACACCAAGCTCACAAAGTCCACATCTTTCCATCCCTAGACTGATGGCCAGATAGAGGTCTTCAACAGGATGATCGTACACATTTTGCGCATGTACAACTCAAAGCATCCACGCACATGGGATGAGATCCTCCCCTATGTACAACACAACTATAACTGGCCCCTCCACAACTCAACCAACCACAACTCCTTAAATGTGGGCTTGGGATTCCAGCTTGTATGTCCCATTGATGTAGCCATGCCATTTGCAGCTACTCAGGCTGATTCAGCTCATATCTAGTCTGAAGTTTCCAAGGCAAACAGCTTCATTGAGCGCATTCAGCACATTCACCAATAGGTTTATGACATATTGGACAGATCCAATGCTAAGTACAAGTAGCAACATGATCAGCATCAGGTGCAACACAACTTCTAGGTGGGTGACAAAGTGTGGCTACATTTGCAGAAGGAGCGCCTCGCTGGACCCCGCCACAAGCTTCACCTGCTTCGATATGGGCCATACACCATCACCAAGGCTATCGGGGACAATGCCTTTGATTTTAGGATTCTGCCATTCCTCATTCTACACCCAGTGTTCAATGTGGACTGCCTTCGGCCCTACTTTTCACATCTACTGGACACATCAGATGTGGTAGAACAACTCACACCGACAGAGTTAAACCCCGACTGCATGGAACAAGCCACAACTCATCGGATTATAGACACATAGATCAAGAACACCCACTAGCAGAAGATCCAGCTATATCGAGTTTTCAAAGCAGGCCAATTCCTTCACCATGGAAAGTGGCTCACCAAGGACCAAGTTCAACAGAAGTTTCCTCATCTCATGGAGGAACTCAACGCAATGGGGACCATTGCTTCCTAAGGGGGGAGAAATGATCCAAGAGGATATTGGTGGCCACCCACCTATTCCTCTTGGACCCCCACCATTGTTTCTTTCAGT
The DNA here is from genome assembly GCA_001517045.1 of Pseudotsuga menziesii. Lineage (NCBI taxonomy): Eukaryota > Viridiplantae > Streptophyta > Pinopsida > Pinales > Pinaceae > Pseudotsuga > Pseudotsuga menziesii. The sequence goes on from LPNX010993732.1 coordinate 622,201, forward strand.
TTTCCAGTTTCCTTAATTGTAGCACAATTTACTATTTTTGGCAGTTTCCGGTCCTAAACTTCCAAAGTCGTTTTGAGGCCCTAAACGACGTTTTTTCGGCATTGAATGGTCGGTCAAATATGAGTCAGTTCTAGATTCTATATTTTTCATTTATGGATGTAGTTCTTAAACAGATCTTTCTAATGATGTATCATGAGCGTCAAACGAAGGTAGTATGCTAAAGTTACAACCTCGAGAAATTGATGTACCAAGTTACCCAATGGGGCCCACATTAAGGCGTTTCACCTCCTAGGGTTAGGTTTTTGGATGTGTAGGGTTTCCATTGTTTCTTAATAATATATAGTCCTTTGAGCCTCATTGTAACATAGAGTTCAGAGGCATGTAGCTGCCACATCTCTTCTCAGAGATAAGCTACCAGCACTCTAGCTAGTTTATTTCCATTCTGTATGTAAACAAGTTTCAGTTATTGATTAATGAAATGAAGTGTTATTTCCGTTGCATATTTGCTTATATGGTTATTTTTGTGTTTTGTTGCATTCCTACATAAATCTGGATCAATAGTTTCAACCAAGAAGACAAAGTATAAGGTCAATAAGAAACCAACAGTACAAAGAACACACCACTAGAAGAAAATAACTAAGTATCAAACAAGAAAAATATAGGTACCTTCCAAAGGAAATTCCAGGATGATGAGGGCCCATAACTAATCAGTGAAGGTCAAAGAGTAGTTACTTGGCGTCTTGTGAAGAGTTTTCTGGGTGCAAGTGCTAGAATCACCCAACCAACCTCCCAAATTGTCAAACGAGGTTACCTTCCAAGTATACCCTAGGAGCAATGGAATTAGCCTTCCACTACCACTCATGTAAGATCCTAGTAGACAAGATACTAAGGATACCAAAATCATGGAGAAAGTCCAGCAAAACAGTCATCGGTTCAGCCGATGCACATGGGAAGGGTAGCTAATCCTGAAACCTAAACAGTACCAGGAACCACACGAGGCCAAAAGGAGGTACTGAGTAAGTCCCCAAACGTGCAACATCTCTGGTGTATGCTTTACTGAAAAGAGGAGGGGTATCTCCAACAACTCAGTATCGCAGAACCTCATTCTTGACTCTTGTGTGAGAGGATATTTCTGGTGTCTTTCTCAACGAAGTTGGATTTCCTAAAGGATAGGCGACTATGTTTGATTTTGAAGTTTTGAGCAGTTAAAATATCCCTAACACAAAACACTAGCCTAGAATAGTGTGTGTTGTCCCTATAAACAAACAGTTACTAATAAATTTTAGATATTAAATGTTCATTTTAAAGGGTTGTTGATTACTCAAAGGGCGATGGAGGTGAAACAAATGGTGTTTTGAATCAATGTTGAATGGCAATATGAATAAACAAAAGGGAACTTGAAATGCAAAAAGAAAAAAAATACTTCTCTTTCTTTTTTCAAATAGAAACTTGAAAGCCACGAAAGAAAAACTTCTTTCTATTTTTTCAAGAATAATGATATGTAGTCATTAAAGACAAAAACCCTAATCTACATGCATATTAAAACAACTATATTTTCTTTTTATTTGTCTTTTATAAATGCAAAAGAAAAATTACCTACAAACTAATGTATGCAGATAACAAGAACAAAGAAAAAGGACTCCCACTACACAACCACCAAACAGAATCTAGACTGCCCTAAAGTGAGTATAAACCCTACTTGGAAGGGAGGCTTGCATTAGAAACAAGTCAAATACTTAGGCATGTTGAAGTCAATTGTTGGTTGTGGAGCCTGATCTTCCAGATCTAGAGATGTTATTGATCATCGGTCCTATACACTCATCCCACTGAAGCTCCCAAAGGAAATTTTTGGGATGTGTGTTGGCCAACAGTTTGCAGACCCATGGTATTGGGTGACCCGTAGTATTTTTCCATGGTATTTCCCCTATAAAAAAGCATTGTAATACAGTTGTGTATTTTATTGTAGCATTGTAAAAAATCTCTGTGATTGTGTGAGAGAGACTGTGAGAGCATGAAGAAGAAGTGTAGCGGGGTTGTTGCAGGTTGTATCCCTTCATCTTGCTGGACGATATAATATAAAGGATTGGAAATTTGTGTGTGGACATAGCCCATATTTGGGGTGAACCACGTTATATTTGCGTCTTTATTTTAATGTGTTTAATGTGTTTTGCATCTTGTTTAATGATTTAACAGAATAATGGTTATTGCTGTGCGGTCTTGTTTTCTAACAATTGGTATCAGAGCCAAAATGTCTATTTGGCTAGTAAACTTATAGAAAAGAAGGGTTCCTAGTTCGAGTGAGAGAAATGGCAGAAGAGGGAAAGTTTAGGGTCGAGAAATTCAATGGCCTAAACTGCTAGTTATGGAAGATGCAAATGGAGGACTATCTGTACCTACTGTTGGGAGGAAAAACAAAATAGTCGGCAACTATGAAGGATGAAGAATGTAAGGTTCTTGACAGAAAGAAACTGGAAACAATACGAATGTTCCTGGATTCGTCGACGGCTTTCAATATTTTGAAAGAAAAAAACAATAGAAGGTGTGATGAGCGCATTGGCTAAGCTCCATGAAAAACCCTCAGCTTCCAACAAGGTATTTTTAATGAAGCGTTTATTAATTATGAAGATGTCGAAAGGTGGATTTGTTGCTGACCATTTAAATGAGTGTAATACACTTACGAGTCAATTAAGTTCTATAAATGTGAGCTTTGATGATGAGGTTATGGCTCTTCTAATCTTGTGCTCATTGACAGAAAGTTGGAATAGCTTGGTCATGGTTGTAAGTAACTCTATCTCTAGTTCAAACACTCTTAAATTTGATGATGTTGTTGGTGTTATTCTTAGCGAGGAAATGCAAAGAAAAAGCACAGGTGAGACATTAGGTAATGCGTTGACCATGGAGAGCAGAGGGAGACAAAAGGAGAGAGGAAGGAGCCCAGGAAATCACAGCAAGTCTAGAAAGGGAATATCCAAGTCCATATTTGGAAAAATAGAGTGCTAGAACTAAGGTAAGAAAGGAAATCTGAAGAAAGACTGCAGAGCTCCAAAGAAGAAAGGAGACAAGAAACAAGAGACTACTCAGGAAGCAAATGTAGCAGGTGATGTGTTACAAGATGCTTTGATTCTTGCATTAGATAATACTGGTGATTACTGGGTAGTATATTCAGGGGCTTCATGTCATGCTACACCCCATAGGAAATTCTTTCATGGTTATGTTCAAGGTGATTTTAGACATGTTTTATTGGGGGATATTGAACCATGTAAAATTGTTGGAATGGGTAAGGTATAGATTAAGGTAAATAATAGAAATGAATAGCTACTAAAAGATGTGAAGCACATTCCTGCTATGAAAATAAATATGATCTCAACAGGGCAGTTAGGAGATAACGAGTGTTTGTCTACGTTTGGAAAAACGTGGTGGAAGATCACTAAAAGAGAACTGGTAATAGCAAAAGGAGATAGGGTAGGTAAATTATATTTATGTCCTCATGATACTGATTTTTCTATCTTTGTAGCTTCCACAGAAACAGGTGCAACGTTGTGGCATCATAGGCTTGGCCACATGAGTGAGAAGGGGATGCAAATTCTCCACTCAAGGAAAGTGCTTCCAGATAGCCACCGCTCACCTCCAGGATACTTTACATTGGAGCCTCCTCAAGCCTTATAAAAGATTAATCACATGCAATACCATGGGGAAATACAATGGGCTACAACAAACCATGTTCCCAAACCATGTGTCAAAACTAACCCACCTTTGACTCAATCTCGAGTCAAGGGTAACCCTAACAATCCCCCTTTTAAAATTGACTTGGAGTAATCACCAACCCCCCTCAAAGTTTTACCGAGGAATCTTACATACACCACCCTATCACCTACGTCTATCTCCCGACTTTACCGGTGAGTTACTAGGGGTACGCATGCCTTACCAGGTCTTACAACCATATTTTTATTTACATGCAAAACGGTCCATTACATTTTTTTTATGTGTCTTCATGGTGACTATACCATCACCATTCGTTGCTTCATCCTCTTACTTTCCATGCTCACTTTCTTGCCCGTCTTTTGTCATGCTCATTTTGTACCTGCATCTAAATCTGTCATTGATGTCCATATAAATAAAAATCCATCTACCGGATTACATGGGTCCTCAGCTGCTGTAACCGCTAGTTATCTAGGAATTCTCCTCACATACATGGCTCATCAATTTTCATCCCAGAACCGAGATTAAACCATCTCACATTTTTTCCACAATCGAAGACTCAGCCTCTCCTATCCACATCAAGCTAGGCTATGAGTACACCCGCCACCCTCGTACCTACCCAGTGGTTCATTCCACACTTGATGCAACATCCCTTCTTTGCGCATAAGAGGGATACCTTGTGCTTTTAGCACCCAGAGAAATCCAAACTCACGTATGACACAATTTCACATGGACCAAAAACACTGTTAGGGTGTCGGGTACCACCCAACATACACCCCATAATATAATAGATACAAAAATATAAAATGCTTAGAATGCTTATCATGTGCAAAATTTTCATATCACCACTTTACACCTATGTGCTTCCCATACTTGTCATATACCATGCCCCACATCCTTAACCATACTTCATAAAACCATAAATCATCATTTCATGGACTAAAGGATTCCAAACCCATTAACGAAGCTTATATTAAACAAAGCTCATTTAAAATCCCACTTGGCCACTTTAAAACCTTTACCTAAGAACTTTTACTTTTAGTAAAGCTTATAACATGAATATTTTTAAACTTCTTCCCTAAACTCTTTTTTTTTTAAAATTCAAAATCTCCCGTAACTTCTCAAGGGACATGTTCACTTTAATTAATTTTCAGTAAAACTTTACAAATAGCCTCTTCCTTTTAACATGATATCATATCCTTTATTGAAAATATTTTTAAATGCTTTTGTTTTTTTTTTAAACCTTTGTGAAATGACTTCTTTTCACGGCTTCACTTCCTTTATTCACCAGGCGATTTTCATCGTTTCACAGATTTAACTTGTTGCACTTGCATCGATTAGTTGGACTGGACAACGAATTTCTTCATAGGCAACTAGGGTTTCTTCTACCTTCACTCCGCCTTCCTACCACGGGCTGGCTTCTTCACACAGGTGGACTTCGAACAAAGGATACCGATATTTTCTCCATGGACTTGGCCAAGAGTTTCTTTCTCCCATGGAGGGTTTCCTTTTACATATTCACGGCTCCACTAGATCATCCATTGAATGGTTCTCTATGGCCTGCACAATTTCATGCAGATCTACCTTCACATGGATGCCTTCATGACAACGATTGTCTTCAAAGCTTTTGTTTCCAGCATATGTTCACGGTTCCAACAGATTCTTCATAGGGATCAATCACTCCATGGTTTTCTGAATGACAACTTGCACTCATGGCAATAATCAACGCAGGCTCTTCAACTACCAGATCCGACAACGAATGGTCCTTTTGCATTCTTACACCAAAATCTAGTCTCTTCTCAATGGAAGCGACATGGGGTCTTCAGTGAGAGGCTTCTTCTCACAGGCATGGATTCACGCCTTCCGATCTGCATCATTGGACTCCTTCACTCAGAGATTCAACATAGAATCAATAAGGGCCTGGTCTTCAATGCCTTTGCAAACATACAACATTCATCCATCACAACAACACCAATACTCTAGCCATGGCTTTGATAGCAGTTGTTAGGATTTAACAAGCATCATTATATAACATTATATAACAATATGTGAGAAAATAAACATTGCAAGCAACAATTCAAGATGATACACAATATACCTTGGAAACTCCATACGGGAAAACCAGCACCAATGAAGATCTGCATTACATGGCCAAAACCAGCCATCCGGGCCAAGCGAGCAAGCCACCGTTCACCTCCAGGCCACTTTACAATGGATCTTCCTCAAGCTTTATAAAGGCTTAATCACATGCAATACCATGGAACAATACAATGGGCTACACCAAACCATGTGCCCAAACCATGTGCTATACCTAAACCACCTTTGACTCATTCTCGAGTCAAGGTTAACCCTAAAAACATACCCAAAACCTGAACATATCCTTGGGGTGCACAGTATAAAAATTCTTCTTAGGAATCATTCAATCACACCAAGTCAAACTCATTCATTACTTAACCATATAATCATTCTATAAAGATTTAGAGCCTACAAAACACAATCACTCAGATGCTAACTCACATAAGCAAATCTTAGTAAATACTATAATAAGACACAAGCGTTATATTAGTCGCATGACGATCCTTTGGATGAAATGACAATTACATATTAACCTCGTCCTTTTAGATATGTTTAACTCATTCCATATCAAGATACCATATATTGTACTCGATCTCCTAGGCACAAACATCGAAGTTGAAGTATGAGTCTCATGAGTCGGTTGAGGAGCAACAACAAGGTTAGATGACTTTAGATGATAAAAGAAACAAATTTATAAAATATGTACGTATACAAACTGCTTTCACTATACTTGTCAACCGAGGATTACTCTAATTCATTTCTACCATTGGAACACATTCTTATGATTTAAAGGGATTGAGCTCTAGCTTCCCGATCCATGAATGGATCTATGATGGTTTTAATTTATTTTATTTTATGATAGACATGTAGTTTTTAAACTAATTTTCGTTTAAACATATGTACACATTTTTTAATATTAAAATATGTTATCTTATATAACTTTGCTGGGATGTAGACCACCTTGCTCCCCTTGGTGGAAAAATTTAATAAAAACTTTTAAAGAATGGAGAAAAATAAAACATAAATTTTAATTAAAAATTTAATAATAACTTTTAAGGAGTAGGAAAAAAAATCATAGTAAAAAAATTTAAAAGTAAAACCATTTGAGTAAAAAAAAAGTAAAACAATGTAAAAAAAAAAAAAAAAAATGTAAAACAATGTTAAATATTTAAAGCATTTAGTTAATATGCTAGATTGGGATGAATTTAAANTAACGCGTGAGAGGGATCTCTTGAGGTGCAACCCTTCGGCATTATTCAAGTGTGTAATGTAATGTTTATAGTTTTAATTTATCTAATTTGTGTAGTTATATATATGTCATCGTAAATGTTTTAAATCTAATTTGAGTGGACATTTTATTTTTTTTAAAGGCCACACGTTAACTTTCACAATGAACACAAAAAGAGTTACACATTCCCCACTCGAATGTAGAATGTACATCTTGACAGAATAAATTTGACTTCGTATTAATTATTAAAATTTTAACTTTGTATTAGTTAAAACATTGTAAAGTAATATATAATGTACACTTAGGAGAGTGAAAGGTTGTCTCGACTAAATAATTAGAGCATGAATGGATTAATGAAAAAGTCAATGTCTAAAAAGCCATGAATTGATGATTGATGTTATCTTTGTGACTGGAACCCAAAAACAAGATGAACCATGGATGGTCGTTTAATAACCTAATGATTATAAGTGTCATCTTAAAATAATAAGAATCAAATTATGATTTGTATACAAATAATGAGTTCAAACTTAGAATAAGAATAATTATTATTATGATAAAAGGCCTTTATGAAAACTAAATATTATAATTACTTTTTGAACCGTCATCTTAAAGATGGGAAAGTACGTGGGGTTTTTCCATTGCAAAGAAGTAAATTATAACCACTTTGAACATAAAGAAAAATAATGCGATACAAATTATTATTTATAAATAGTAAGTTAAATATGTGTTCTTTCCCTATGGTAGAGGTAAATATATGGTATATCTATATAAAAGTGTTAGGGATGACGTTTTTAATAGGATCTCTTGGACTAGGGTTTGAGAGTTGCTTATGGTTTTGTTTTATGGTGGCTATGGATCTTTTTTCTAGACGCTTTCCTTCTTCTTCTTTTTTAAGTACATTTCGTAGTCTATTGGTGGGATTTCGGTTGATCTCTGTAATCCATTTCTGAAATTGGTTTTTCTGTGATGGTGGTGGCGGTAGTTTGGAGATACTCTAGTCCTACTCTGGCTCGAGCTGTGGTGACTGTGTTAGTGGGTGGTGTGGATGGGTGGCGCATCTGATGAAGATTTGGTGGAGGCGGCGACTGTTGTTTGTGTTGTGTGCTGCGTTTTGCTGGTGGAGGCGGCAGCTGTTGTGTTTAGCGTGGCTATGGAGGTGGTTGGTTGTCCGTTTCTGCAACCTCTATCCTAGGACGCAACCGCTTCTTGGTCTCAGCTTGATGGTTGAGGCGATATCCCTGTATCAGACATCTAGGGTTCCAACCCTATCTGCTATGATTGCGTTATTTTTGCTCTTTTGGAGCAGTTTGTACATGCCCCAGCTCTTACTTTGGTTGGGAGCTTGTGTTTTGGTTGCTCAGGTTGTTGAGCACTGATTGTGGTATTTTTTTACTTTGGCTGGGAGCCTAGTTGCTCAGGTTACTGAGCTCTATTTGTGAGTATTGTGTTGTGTTTGTGGGTTTTGACTGGGCTTGATACTTAGTATCATAGATGTGTATCTCGTTACCTTTGATTCTGATGAATATCAAGGAACTGCTATTTTTCTTCTAAAAAATAAAATAAAAGTACCAATATGAATATTGGATATATTGGCTATAATGCATTAATCGTAGCATTAAATTATTATTAGTACCTACAAGTTGTCATATGTACAAACCTATACCAGGGGAGGGTCCTTATATAAATTTAAATCCATGAATTTATTCGACATAGGATAAACAAATCAAGTAAAACTTACTTGAAAGATTATTCATTGAACTCTTGTATAAGGTGGTTAGGGATGGCGTGAAGGGAGAGAGCCAAGCACCCTTTGAATGGGGATGGGTATCACGCAGCCTCTCCGAGGAGGAAATGCCAAGCCTGTTTTAATCATATATATATATATATTAGTGAGTTGGGTTGTCTCTAAGTGTAGGCATCCGAATTTTGGGTAACCATCATTGCGTTGAGGGGAGAAATATATAAGAGAGACTCACTTTAGCATGATAAAATAGAGGCCTTGCAAATAGGGTTGTTGAAGAGTGGCCTCAATAAAATTAGTCTTTCAATAATGATATCATAACATGAATCAATTCCAGTATCATGTATGTGATAACAATAATGGTTGTTGTTCCATGTTGTAGGGAGAAGAATTCTTCGAACTACGACATTGATGAAGGACAGTGGTTTTAGGAGGGAATCCTTCAAATATTAGGAAGAAGGGTGGCCATGGAAAGGAAAAGATCTGACGTAGTGACAATGTAAATGTGGGACTGTGTGAACAAGTAAAATCACATTTGATAATGCAACCTCTCTTCATGTACATCAGGGGTGTACACTACCTGCTATGAAAAGAAGCAACTGGGAGCGGCACTCCATCTTGTTGAATAGATATAGATTTTACATGAGGTTTGGTGAAGACCTGTATATTTCCTTTTAATATTAAAAAAAATACCCTATGTTATTGTCGTAAATATGTTCTTATTTATCAACTATATATGATATATTTGAATCTTGTCGATGAAAGAGAAAGGGAATAACTTGTGGATTGTTGTAGTTTCTTAAGAGTGAAGAGGGGGGACACTTCTTATGAGGACCAACTCCAGGGGGCACCTAAAATAGTTGTCGCCCGCTTGGATCTCCCTAACAGCTATAGTGGGGGGATATCCAGGGGGAGCGACGACTATTTTGGGTGGCCCCTGGCAAGGGTTGGGGGGCAGCGCCCCTGGAACAAAAAATTAGGAAAAAAATCCTTTCAAAATGTTGTAATTTCAGAGTCATGACTTGGTCAATAATGACGGATTTACTGGCCCATGGTTTTGGGTTTCCCATGGTATTTTCCCATGGTATTTCATTATAAAAGAAAGACACTTTAATACGACTGTGTATTGTATTGTAGCATTGTGAAAAATGATCTCTGTGATTGTGTGAGAGAGACTATGAGAGAGTGAAGAGGAAGTGTAGTGTTGTGGCATCATAGGCTTGGCCACATGATTGAGAAGGGGATGCAGATTCTCCACTCAAGGAAATTGCTTCCAGATATGAAGCATGTAAGTTTGGAATTCTGTGAGAACTGTGTTTATGGAAAACTTAATAGAGTTAGATTTATCAAGGTTGGGAAACAAAAGAAGAATGAAAAGTTAGAGCTTTTGAATACAAATGTATGGGGACTAAGTTAGGAACAATCTCTTGGTGGCTCTCATTATTATGTTAGTTTTATTGATGATACAACTATAAAAACTTGCATTAATTGCATTAAAACAAAATCTAATGTGTTTGCTACTTTTAAGAAGTGGAAAGCTTTGGTTGAGAATGAAATATGGAAACGATTGAAGTGTCTCATATTTGATAATGGAGGTGAATACTGGAGCAAGGAGTTTCATAGTCACTATTCATACCATGGAATTCATAGAGAGAAGACAGGCCGAGGAACACCACAAATGGTGTGTCAGAAAGGATGAATAGGACAATCATGGAGCGTGCAAGGTGTATGAGATTGCATGTAGGATTGCCCTTATAGTTTTGGGTTGATGCTATAGATACTGTTGTTTACTTAATAAACATAGGGCCTTCAAGCGCTTTGGATGGTGGAATTTTAGAGGAGGCATGGACATGTAAAAAGATAAACTACTCATTTATGAGAACTTTTGGTTGTGAAAAACTTGTCCATATTGATAAAGAAAAATAAAACAAAGCTTGAGGCTAAATACAAGAAATGCGCCTTTATTGGATACAGGGTTGATGATTTTGGTTATCGCCTATGGGATTATGAAAATAAAAAAATCATTAGGAGTAGAGATGTAGTATTCAATGAAAGGGTTATGTACAAAGATTAGTTGTAGGAAAAGAAAGAGGAAAATGAAAACACATAGTACACAATGCTGGATGAAATCAAAGAAAATAAAGTTCCAAAGGTACCATAAAATCAAGAACAAGAATGTTATGAAGAGGCAATGACTGATTTTGGTTAACCAGAATGTTATGAAGAGGCAATGCAGGTGGAAACTAGAAAGAAGTGGGAGTAAGGCATGAATGAGGAGATGGATTTATTGGCAAGAAACCAGACTTGGGATTTGGCTGAGTTGCTTGCAAGAAAAAAAACATTGCCACATAAATGAGCTTATAGGTTGAAGGAAGAAGATGGCGGAAAGAAGTGATAAAATGATAGACTTGTTGTAAAGGGGTTTGCACGAAATAAATGTATAGAATTTGATGAAATATGTTATCATGTTGTTAAAATGACTTCAATTAGGAGTATTTTAAGTCCAATGGAAGTAGAATATTTGCATCTTAAACAATTAGATGTAAAAATAACCTTTCTCCATGGGGATTTGGAGGAAGAGATTTATATGCAGAAGCCACATGGGTATGAGGTCAAAGGAAAGTAGAAATTGGTTTCCAGGTTGAAGAAGAGTTTGCATGGCATGAAGCAAGCTCCAAGATAGTGGTGTTTGAAATTCGATAAGTTTCTGACATACCAAGGTTATAGTAGATGTCATTCTGACCCTTGTATTTATTTCAAGAGGATAGACAACATAAGATATACTATCTTGTTATTGTATGTGGTTTACATGCTTGTTGTAGGGCCTAACATGCAGGATATAAATGTGGTCAAAAGGAAACTAGATAAATCATTTGCGATGAATGACTTGGGTGATGCAAAACAAATCCTTGGTACGAGAATAACAAGAGACAAGAAAAATATCAAATTGACATTGTTTGAGGGTGAGTACATAGAAAAGGTATTGGATAAGTTTAGAATGTATAATGCAAAACCAGATAGTATACCTTTGGTCAACCATTTCAAACAAAGTAATGAGATGTGTCCCATGACACATGAAGAGATAGAATACATGTCCAAGGTTCCTTGTTCATCAGCAGTTGGCAACTTGATGTATGCCATGGTGTGCACACTACCAGATATTGCACATGTAGTGGGAGTTGTGAACATGTATACGAACAATCCAAGGAAAGAGAACTAGAGGGAAGTACAATGGATTCTCAAGTATTTTAGAGGTACCACTTCTCATGCATTATGTTTTGGAGTTTCAGAAACTATTCTATAGCGATATGTCGACACAAATATGATAGATGATAAAGACAAAAGGAGGAGCACCACAGGGTAAGTTTTTACTGTAAGTGGAACAACAGTAAGTTGGATTTCAAAACTCCAAAAGGTTGTTTCACTTTCAACAACGAAAGCAGAGTATGTTGTTGCTACAGAGGCTAGTAAGGAGATGATTTGGTTGCAGAGGTTCATGGAGGAATTGGGTTAAAAGGAGGAGAATATCAAGTTGTATGGTGACAACCATAGTTCCATTCATATTTCAATGAACTCATCCTTCCATTCAAAGACTAAACATATACAACTCAAGTACCATTTCATAATATTTGTTCTTGAAGATGAACTGTTAAAGTTGGAAAAGATACATACTAGTCATAATTCTACAAACTTGTTGACAAAGGTAGTAACCATAAACTAAGTTCCTACTTGGTTTTTGTTGGCCTTCAAGCATGAAGGTGAAGATGAGAATTTTTCCAGGTCCAAGGTTCAGAGCATAGTCCATAAGGTGCAGTAGTGGTGGAGTTGTGATCAGTCTCCAATTGGGAGATTGCTGGTTGTGGAGCCTGATCTTCTTGATTCAGAGATGTTATATTTTCAGTCATGTTTGGATCCCAACAACTAACATAGGTGTTTGTGGGAACCCCCCCCCCCCCCCCCCAACTATAATTGACATGGGAGTCCACGGGGGGCGACGACTAATTTTGGATCCCCCCCTGGTGGGGGTTCAGGGGAAATGCCCCTGTAGAAAAAATTTAGGAAAACATGCCTTGTAAAATGTTGTACATTCAGAGTCATGACTTGGTCAATAATGAGTGATTTATGGGCCCATGGTTTTCAGCAGTCCGTGGTCTTTTCCCATGGTATTCCCTTTATAAAAGGAAAGAATTGTAATACGATTGTGTATAATGTATTGTAACATTGTGAAAAGCGATCTAAGTGATTTTGCGAGAAATACTATGAGAGAGTAAAGAGGAAGTGCATCGGGTGTGCTACAAGTTGCATCCCTTCATTTTTCTAGATGGTATAATAATAAAGGGCTGTCAATTTCTATGTGGTGTATCCCATATTGGGTGAACCATGTTATATTGGTGTCTCTCTTGTAATGTGTTGATGTGTTTTATATTTGCATCTTGTTTATTGTTATTGCACTGTGATCCTATTTTTCTAACAATGTGATTATTTGTGTAGATTCTCTAGGCGTATCTCCTCATTCGTTTTATTGGCTACTATCTATTTATTTAGTACCAATGAAAGTGTAAGAAGGTCGTCTCATGCTCAGATCATTTTTTAGTACGGTTTAGAAAGGCCTCCGTATGGAGGGCCATGGTTGTTTTCCACACTTAAGTTTGTGATGGTCATGTTTGTAAGAACATATTTCTTACATGTTGTATAATGCATTTTTATATATAATTGATGATTGAATACATAGTTCCTCGTCATATATATAGTACATAATAGTGAAGAGTTACGTCTCTTCTCATGTCATTATTGCATTTAGCATATATAATATTAATTAATTAATTAATTACTTAATCTAATTTATTATTTCATTTACATATTATTCTATTTGGTATGTTGCAAATCATCCTACTTTGAAAATATTTGTCCACGAATCTTCTATGTGTGTGTTGCAGTTATTGGATGTTTTACCATGAATAATGGTGCCATGTTTTAACAATTCTTGAAATAATTGGTCGCATTTCCATTCAAATATTTTCATGCATATGATTATGTAGATAAACGAATAACAACTATATGGAGTATTCTTCTAAGATTCTGATCTGATGGTGCTCTTTTGATCTTCTAATTTGATGTAGATTTTTGATATTTTTGCATGCTTTGATATGGTTTTCTTATCTGTAGTGGAAACTAATAATAATGTACATAGTTCTTTTTCTAACGAGCTTGGCTTTAATTGTTCCTGGGGAACCTTTTGATATTGAGATTCTAGAACATCTTGAGTTACTACTACTGGTATAATGTTCATCTCTTCATTTGTCGCAGCATCTTCTGGGTTTCATTCTTATACATTATGATGATTAAGGTAATCTTTGAAGATTTTATTTTCATCATTGCATTCTTCTATAACTTCAATTTTTTCGTAATTATTGTTAATAATGACTTCATTTTTAACCGTATTTTGTGTTATATTATTACAATATACATCATCGTCATTTTCTTTACAAATGATATTGACATTGTGATTGTCAATATCATTGTGATCTTTCATATCCTTGTCTTCTACCTCTTCCACTTCATCGTCCTTGTTATTGTATTCCTTAACAAGTCGTTGTTCTGGAGTTCCACTAGACAATTTTATAGATTTTTCAGCTAGTGTATTAATGTGCCTTACTTCCCTACCTTGTGAGAAGACGCAGTGAAATTCTGGTAGACGTACATATTTTTGACTTAGTATCGTATTTTTAGGTTTGTATTTGGGGTTTTTTTGTTATCCATCTTGGAGTATGGTGCCCTGAATATTTTGTGAGGAGGGATATAAGGAGGCGGTCATCATGGTCTCCCTTGTTCCTTTTTACTTAGGAACTTGGGAGTTGTAGTTGCTTCTTCTGTTGGGAGTGCCAATGCAATTTTCAGCTCTCCTTCGCTTGATATTTTGGAGACCATAACCACTTATACTATCGTAGGTGCCATAGAATTTTCCTGCTTTCCCACGCTTGAGAAGTGATATATCATAGCCTCTTCTTCTTCATAGTTCTCTTCATCATTTTCTCTCAACATTGGCTCGGTTTGAGGAATAAATTCTTCAGGGTTTGATCTTGCTACAAATTCTTCCTTGACTCCATCTTCTTCTATTGTGGGTGAAAAATCACTTTCCAGCTCTTCCTTATTTGGAAATTCAGGGGGTTTAACAACTTCTTCTATCGTAGGTGCCATAGTAGTTTCATGCTTTCCCTCGCTTGAGAAGTGAGATTTCATAGCTGCTTCTTCTTCATAGGATTATTCATCATTATCTCTCAACCTTGGCTTGGTTTGAGAAATAAATTCTCCAGGGTCTGATCTTGCTACAATTTCTTCCTTGATTCCATCTTCTTCTGTCGTGGGTGCAAAATCAGTTTCTAGCTCTTCCTTATTTGGAAATTCTAGGGGCGTAACTGCTTCTACTATTGTAAGTGCCATAACACTTTCCTTCTTTCCCTCACTTAAGAAGTGAGATGTCATAGTCACTTCTTCTTCATAGGATTCTTCATCATATTCTCTCAACATTGGCTCGGTTTGAGAAAAACATTCTTTGTGGTCTAATCTTACTACGAGTTCATCCTGGATTCCCATTGCGTCACTCATTTCTTCTTGGTTTATTTCTTATGTATTTTCATTTTCGTTTTCTATTTCACGTTCTTGCTTCAAATGTTTTTTAATCATTTCCTTCAGGATTTTAAAGTCTTCTTCATATTTTCCCCATTTTTTGTTTACTTTCTCGATTCCTTCAAAAAATTTATCCCGTCATGACGACATTTCTATCTTCGAAGTCTTGAAAATTTGAAAAGATGTTTGTTTTAAAGAAAACTAATATCAATAATTATTGTTATTAAATATTAATAATAATACTATTATACATGTGCTTTCAATAGTATGGAGGTTTGAAGGGATGGAGTGTAAAAGAAATTATTATATAAAATAATAATAATAATAATGTCTTTTGTGTATTTTTTGATGTAGGTACGACTCACGTGGAGCACAGAGAGGAGAAAGGAAGGATGAAAAACAAGAAATACAGGAGTGGAGAGTTGAGCACACATGAGTCTAGAGGAGAGGAGTGTGGACACAGAAGCATGAAACAGGGTGTAGGAGAGGACGCATAGGCTGGAAGAGGAAGATGGGGTTGTCGTGTGGATCTGGAGTGTCACACAAGGGGAAGGGCGTGGATAGATAACAAAGTCAGAGAAGGGAAGCATAAGAATATGGCATGAGGATGGGGAATGGCGTGGAGAATGGGTGGGGGTGTGTGCAGAACTCATGGTAGGGGTATAAGGAGCGAGTGGAGGAGAGACTGGGTCATGGCGGTGAGTGGGCTTGGAAAGGAGTAAAGGGACGTGTAGGAAGTTGGGAAGCGGAGTGAAGGGGTGAAGTGCATCGAAGGGTGTGAGGGGGTGGACTGGAGGAAGGGTGTGGCTGGGAATGAGGTGCATGATGTTGGGAGAAGGAAGAGGGAGAGCGTAGGAGGAAAGATCCAGTAGAAGTGACACAAAAATGGACTCAGGATAAGGTGAGTGTTGGGTAGTGGGGAGCCATGAAGTTTGGAGGTGAGTGGCATGCGAAATAGAGTGGAGAGGGCTATAGAGTATCACTATGCAAGTGTTTTTGTAGTTGGAAAGCGAATGGATTGCGTAGGTGTGTAAGATCATGGAGAGGGCGTGATGCAGTATGGTGGAAGTGATGAAGAGGGTGAAGATTGATTAGATGCAATTACTTGCAATTGGCACAGGAAAAGTGTAAGAATATATTTCTTACATGTTGTATAATGCATTTATATATATAATTGATGATTGAATACATAGTTTCTCGACATATATATAGTACATAATAACGATGATCCAAGAGGATATTGGTGGCCACCCACCTATTCCACTTGGACCCTGACCATTGTTTCTTTCAGTTTTCCAGTTTCCTTAATTGTAGCACAATTTACTAATTTTGGCAGTTTTCAGGTCCTAAAATTTTGGAGCCGTTTTGAGGCCCTAAATGACGTTTTTTCGACATTGAATGGTCAGGAAAATAAGAGTCCTTTTTGGTTTTCGACTCAATATTTTCCATTTCTAGATGTATTCCTTAAACATATCTTTATAACGATGTATCATGTGCGTCAAACGGAGGTAGTATGCTAAAGTTACGACCCCAGGAAATTGATGTACCAAGTTACCCAATGGGGCCCACATTCTGGCGTTTCACCTCCTAGGGTTAGGTTTTTGGATGTGTAGGGTTTCCATTGTTTCTCAATAATATATAGGCCTTCAAGCCTCATTATAACACAGAGTTCAAAGGCATGTAGCCTCCACATTTCTTCTCAAATATAAGCTACCAACACTCTAGCTAGTTTATTTCCATTTTGAATGTAAACAAGTTTCAGTTATTGATTAATGAAATGAAGTGTTATTTTTGTTGCATATTTATTTATGTGGTTATTTGTGTATTTTGTTGCGTTCTTGCATAAATTTGGATAAGTGGTATCAGAGCAATCTGCTCTTTCTCGATCCTTCTTTGCATGCCCCCAACGAGGGTGAGGTATAAAGAGTTAGGGCTCGATCTGGTTGAACCTTTGCAAGATCAGCCTCGCAAATCTCGATGGCCACCCATGCAGGATGAAAAGAAAGATGAGGGCACAGAAGATGAGGGCACAGAATATGCAGATGATGTAGATGGATGAATGAATCTATTATAAGGATATTTCTTGGTTCATGACTTTTCTGACCGGGAAAAGATTACTTTTTCTCTACTCAAAGCCGCCCCCCATGTCAAGGACTGGTGGGAAACCTACTGTGAGAGAAAGGACAAGGAGGAACCCTCTCTGTTCTCAATCCTACCCACTTGGAATTCTTTTTGAGATGCCATAAAGGGACAATATTATCCGGTGGGGAGCTATGAGGACAAGTACATACAATGGACTACGCTGCGGCATCAAAGAGATCAAGATGTGCATGAGCTGACGAATCTGTTCCATACCCTGCGCACCAAGTTGGGTATCAAAGATTCAGAGAAACATTTGGTGCTGAAGTATCGTAGTTGTTTGCACAGATACATTCAGGAGGAAATGGAGTTCCTTGACATCTCCTCTCTTGGTACGGCATATCAGTATGCTGCCAAAATTGAGCAAAAATTCAAACAAAAAAAGTGAGACATTGGATCTACGAATCAAAATCAAGGGAAAGGTGCCCCCAAACCATAGAACCAAGGACATAGCCAAGGCATGGCGAATCAAGAAAAATTTCCAAAGCCTCAAGCAAAGAGCAACACTACAAAGCAGAAGAAGGAAGTGGGAAAGTGGTGCGAGTTCCATAAGAGCCCCACTCACAACACAAGTGAGTGTCGGGCCAAGCAGTCACTAGTGGCTAAGATAAAGGCTTCTGAATCAGATGCATACTTTGACACTGAATCAGAACCTGAGAAGGGGAATGACAGAGGGAAGAAGATTATCTATGTAGATCCCAACGCCACCGTTGCTACCACGAAGATCCAAAAGGAAGAACTAAAATATTCAGAGGAGGAGGAGCATCTTTTCCACTCCTAGATGTGGGTAAAGTGTTCCACACTATAGTTCATTTTTTACAATGGGAAACAAAAGAACCTCATTTCAGCAAAGGTCATGAAGCGATTGGTTTTGCTGACCACAGCACACCTGCAGCCATACACCATCGAGTGGCTTCACCAAGGACAGGATCTCTGTGTCAGCAAACAGTGTCGCTTTCCCTACAGCATCAAGCCCTTCATCGATGAGGTATTATGCGATATTTCTCCTCTTAATGTTTGTGATGTATTATTACCTCAACCATACTCATGGAAGCAACATGCTGAGTATGAGTCCCGACCTCGCGCTCTTATTATTACGTTGGGAAATAATTTGTACAAGATACCAGAGGTACCACCTCCTACCTCTATCTTTTTGGTTACTGCAAAACAATGTAGTAAGCTCATTACTGATACCGGGAAGTTTGTTTTCTTGATGATCTGCCCTTAGGGAAAGAAGAAGATTATGGTCATGACCTCCAAAAAGGGCCCCTTCATACAACAACAACAAATGGACAAGGTCATGGAGGAGTACCGGGACATATTCACCTCACCCACTGGGCTGCCTTGCCATTATCAAGTCAAACACCCCATCGATCTGACCCCAGATGCATCACTTCCCAATGGACCGATCTACCAACACTTTGTTCTGGAGAATGATGAAATCAAGAGAGAAATTCAGGAGTTGTTGCAGAAGGGTCACATCCGGCAAAGTTCATCACCCTGTGGGAGCCCGATGGTGTTGGTATAGAAGAAGGATGGGGCTTGGAGACTCTGTATTGACTTTTGGACACTGAACAAGATCATTGTCCGAAATAGGTACCCGATCCCACGGATTGATGACCTCCTAGACCAGCTTAAAGGGGCAAAATATTTTAGCAAGATCAACTTAAAGTCTGGGTGTCACCAGGTACCGATCAAACTGACCGATGTGTGCAAGACTACCTTCAAATCCAGGGAGGGCCTTTTCGAATGGTTGGTCATGCCTTTTGGGTTGACAAATGCTCCTGCAACCTTCATGAGACTGATGGACAACATCTTGCGACCATTCACCAACTCATTTGTAGTTGTATACTTGGATGACATCCTGATATTCAGCCAGACTTGGGAAGAGCATCTCCACCACATCTGACAGGTCCTCCAAACATTGCGACAACACAAGTTGTGTGCCAATTTGGAGAAGTGCACTTTTGGCATGACCCAGGTTCAGTATTTGGGATACATTATTGATGAGTGTGGGGTACATGTGGATCCAACCAAGATCCAATTCATTCAGGATTGGCCAACCCCAACTGCTCTAATAGAGCTTCACGGTTTTTGGGGCCTTGCTAATTTCTACTGCAGGTTTGTGTTGGGATTCTCTCATATCACTTGGCCCTTGAGTCAAGTGACCAAGGGAGGACTGAAAGAAAAATTCTTTTGGTTGAAAAATCAACAGAAGGTGTTTGCTAAATTGAAACATCGCCTCTGTTGTGCCCCAGTGCTCACATTACCAGACTTGAAACAACCATTTAAGATCGAGACAGATGCCTCTGAATATGCTATTTGGGTAGTCCTTACTTCATGAGGGCATCCAGTGGCATATCATAGTGAGACACTATCTGACACAGTCCAAAAATATCCCACTTATGACAAAGATATGTATTCCATTGTACAAGCTTGCCGACAATGGAAGCATTACATTTTGGGGAAGGAAACAATCATCCACACAGACGACCGACCCCTGCAGTTCATATGGACACAAGGGAAGTTACAAAATGATTGCCATCAAAAGTGTTCCACATATCTACAACAATTTCATTTGAACATCAAGTACAAGGAAGCACCAATAATGTTGCAGACTACCCCAGCTAACCATCGATCGTGGCGATAACCACCGTGCTCAAATCTTATGGGCACGAGACTTCTGATTGGCCGCTTCTCTACAATATTGATCCAAAATTCAGCCACACATACCAGACACTCTTGGAGGGAAACCAAGTTCCAAAATTTCACCTCGAGGATGTACTACTATGTCACATGGGACACCTTTATGTTCCTTCAAGCGAGCGTGCCAAGATGATCTAGGAAGCGCACTACAGTCGGGTCTCTAGTCATTTTGGGGTTGAGAAAATAGTGGCAGTATTGCAGAAGTATTTCTATTGGCTAAACCTTCGACAGGAAGTCGGGAAGTATATTAGATCCTGCATTTCCTGCGCCATTGCCAAACCATTCATCAAGAAGCAAGGCCTCTATACTTCGTTGCCTATCCCTAGTTGACCTAGGGAATCTATCTCCATGGATTACATGTCGGGCCTTCGTTCTATTAAGCACGGCAACGACTATTTGTTTGTGGTCGTTGACAAATTCTCAAAGATGGCCATAATGGCAGCTTGCAAGAAGAATATCATAGCAGAAGCCACTGCTAAACTCTTCTTTGAATAAGTGTGGGTACACTTTGGGATCCCATAGTCTATAATATCAGACAGGGACAACAGGTTCCTTAGTACATTCTAGTCCAACCTATGGTCAATGCTAGACACCAAGCTCACAAAGTCTACAGCTTTCCATCCCCAGACTGATGGCCAGACAAAGGCCATTAACAAGATTATCATACACATTTTGCACATGTACATCTCAAAGCATCCACGCACATGGGATGAGAGCCTCCCCTATGTACAACATAGCTATAACCAATCCCTCCATAGCTCAACCAACCACAACCCCTTTCAGGTGGGCTTGGGATTCCAGCTACTATGTCCCATTGACGTAGCGATGCCATTTGCAGCTACTGCGGATGATTAAGCTCATTTCCAGTCTGAAGTTTCCAAGGCGAATAGCTTCATTTAGTGCATCTAGCACATTCACCAATATGTTCATGACATATTGGACAGGTCCAATTCTAAGTACAAGAAGCGGCATGATCAGCATCGGGTGCAACACAACTTCCAGGTGGGTGACAAAGTGTGGCTAGATTTGCAGAAGGAACGCCTCACTAGACCCCACCACAAGCTTCTCCTGCTCTGATATGGGCCATACACCATCACCAAATTTGTCGAGGACAATCTCTTTGAGCTCAGTATTCCACCATTCCTTGGTTTGCACGCAGTGTTGAATGTGGACCACCTTCGGTCCTACTTTCCACCTCTACTAGACACATTAGACATGGCATAACAACTCACACCAATAAATTTAAACCTCAACTGCATGGAACAAGCCACAACTGATCAAATTATGGACACACAGATCAAGAACTCCCACCATCAGAAGATCCAACTATATCGAGTTGTTAAATCAGGCCAACTCCTTCACCAGGGAAAGTGGCTCACTAGGGACCAAGTTCAACAGAAGTTTCCTCATCTCATGGAGGAACTCAACGCAATGGGGACCATTGCTTCCTAAGGGAGGGGCAAGAATGATCTAGGAGGATATTGGTGGCCACCCACCTATTCCACTTGGACCCCCGCCATTGTTTCTTTCAGTTTTCCAGTTTCCTTAATTGTAGCACAATTTACTATTTTTGGCAGTTTTCGGGTCCTAAACTTCTGGAGCCATTGTGAGGCCCTAAACGACATTTTTTTAGCATTGAATGCTCGAGAAAATATGATTCCGTTCCAATTTTGGACTCAATATTTTCCATTTGTGGATGTAGTCCTTAAATAGATCTTTCTAACGATGTATCATGTGCATCAAACAGAGGTAGTATGCTAAAGTTATGACCTTGGGAAATTGATGTACCAAGTTACCCAACGGGGCCCACATTCTGGAGTTTCACCTCCTAGGGTTGGGTTTTTGGATGTGTAGTGTTTCCATTGTTTCTCAATAATATATAGGCCTTTGAGCCTCATTGTAACACAGAGTTCAGAGGCATGTAGCCGCTGCATCTCTTCTCAGAGATAAGCTACCAACACTCTAGCTAGTTTATTTCCATTATGTATGTAAACAAGTTTCAATTATTGATTAATGAAATGAAGTGTTATTTCTGCTCCATATTTGTTTATGTGGTTATTTTTGTATTCTGTTGTGTTCCTGCATAAATCTGAATAAGTGATATCAGAGAAATCTACTCTTTCTCGATCCTTCTTTGCATGTCCCCAATGAGGGCGGGGTATAAAGAGTTAGGGCTCGATCAGCCTTGTGAATCCTGATGGCCACCCATGGGGGACGAAAAGAAAGATGAGGGCACAGAATATCTTATCAGAATGTTCATTGAGGGGGCCCTTGAAAAACAAAGGAACATGATGATGGATAACTTCGCCCAGATCCTGTTGAGGCCTAGAAATTCGTAGGCAACAACAACAAGGGATTCTCCCTAGTCAATGTTCTCAACTAGCCTGTGACTGTTTGGTGTAGGGAATCCATCCGGTTTGTAGTTCGGCTACCATAGGTCAAGTAACAAAAATAAAGGGTTTTATCGGTTGCGGCCCGGTCCACCATGTATTTTTTTTTTTTTTGACTTTAAGTATGATATCCAAGTGCCTATCTAAGATGCATATTGATAAAGAATGTAAGGAGTGGTCACAATGTGATGCGTAGGTTCTTACCTCTCGTCTTAGACTCTCTCACATCTAAATCACACACAACTATAAAGACAACACTAACTAAGCGATCCCTAGGGAGCAAGATATTAATTCATGAGTAATGTAATATTGTTCACATGTTAAGATAAATCATAGATAGTTGCTCTTAGAATCAAAACACATAAATGTGAATAAAGATATACACGACAAGATAGCTCATCAACCATTAAAACCTCCATTACTCATAGTCTAAATTATCACAGAATAGACCAGAGAACATTCAAATAAGAATGTAGGTTTAGAAAGTTAGAAAGCTCTTACAGTTAATGAAGCATAGTTGAAAACAAAATAGTTCCCCTTCAACATTGTTCATTTTATCACATTCGAACATTCCACATAGCACCTTCTCCAACAGGTAAATTTTGTAATTTATTATTGTAAAACGAAGTAGTTCCTCTTACAACAAGTGGTTCACAAGTTTTTCCAGGGAAAAATCCCCCATTCTCTCTAACTCTCCTATACTTATCCTACAAGCAAACTCTTGGGATGCCCCCCGGTGACCTTTGGGCTCCTCCATCGTTTAATCTCACAATTTTGTCCTTTTGTGAGTGCTCATGATTCATACAAATGTTACATTTCATATTTATGATTTAAGAGCATATTTATGAAAAAGGGACCAACTTGGTAACTGCCGAACTTTTCCAAGCCTGGGCCTCTGCCTTTATTTATTTTGCTCATTAATCTGTTGGTCTCTTGCTAGATCTTGTTGAGCTTAAACCCGACTTTCTTCTTTTTTTTCTCTATTTTTGCTCCTTCATTTTTCTTTTCTTCAACTGTCTCCCTTTTGCTTTGTCCTTTAGATACGCCTTCTCTGCAACAGCGATCATCAAACTGGATCTGAACATTCTTCTGAATCCGTCTGCAGTTAAAACGAGAAATACAATGTTAATGCGGATTTGAAACATCTAACTTCGATAAATGTAAACTATACTACCAATAAGAATCATCATCGAATGTGAGACCCTGCCCTGTCTTCTCATCACAAAACCCTAACTCAATCAAAATAGAGAACTCTCGTCGCTTAAGAGCTCTAAAAAAAAACAGCGGGAAAACCCCAATGACGGGAAAACTATAAGTTGGAAATTTAGCTCCCTAAGCCACCGCAACGGTGGAAATTTATAGGCTAAGGGTCCCAGGTTAACATTAAAAGTTGTCGCATCGGAGATCAGAACAACTATAGCATCGGATCGTCAACTTGCTAAAGAGCCGCAACGATGGAAACCATTCAAACAACTGCTTCCGCGATCAACATAAAAGCCTCGCGAGTGAAGAACTAAGGATTCCGGAAGCATAGTCCTATTCATAACCACAATGGTGGGCCTTATATAGACTAAAAGTTCCCCAGTCAGCACAAAAAATCGGCGGCCGTCAAATCTAAAACCAACGATTGGGGCTCAAAATTACTAATCATCGGGGATAAACTTCATTACACAGCTGCAACGGCGGGAAGGTGGATGGACAATGGACTCCGATTGAAGTTATAAACCGTTCCGAGAGCAAAAAGCAAAAAATATCGCAAAGTCAAAAACCTCGGCATCGGAAAAGAAAAAGGGCTAACCATCGGAACATTCATCGTTTAGCTTCCGCAATGGCGACTGCGTAGAGAACTACAGCCCCATTTTACTGTCCAAACAACCTCTGACAGCGAAAAATTTATCGAAAAACAAAGTGTTAAGTGTTCGAAATAATTAGGTTGGGCAACGATGAAATCAGTTCGTTTAACCTCCAAAACAGTGACAACAAAGAGAAACTAGCTCTGACTCGAACATAAACAGACTTCCGACAGCGATGAAGGAAATCATTTAGACCAAAAAGACATCATTTTCAAAACTCCACCATTAACGCGTTTGCAGACAGGAAGCATTTTTCTGAAAAGCATGAAAACAATTGACCTCACTTCAACTTCAAACAATCCAAGTTTGTAGCAGAGGGAAAACAGAAACAGAGTTCATGGATTCAAACCATTTTAGGCAAGATAAAAATTAAAAGGAGGGTCCAAAATTTAAAAAATTTGGGAAAACAGTTGCAGCTGCAACAATTGACAACTACCTGGTGAACCTAGATCTCTGGACAATTTATTCCTTAGGTAACATACTGTTTAACACTAAAACGAACATGTTGAAGTCTTCTAGATGTCTGGATTTCCCAAATGGAAAATATATGTACTTTTAATCATTGATGATGGTCCAATTTAGGAAAATGGAACCCAAGATTTCAAAGTCAAGATAACTCTTTTGAGGCCAGGAAGATGAGTTTCATTTTTTACTTCTATCTTCAGGTAGCTTCCAGCTCGGACAGCATAGGATTGTAACATATGGTAAACATAAATATTCATTTGTTCCTCATTTCCATGCCATTTTGCACTTTTTTGTGCTTTTGGATTTTTTTTTTCCTTTATGAGTCCTCCTGCATGCCTTTCTTTCTGGATTTTTTATTCAGGCTCCTCTATCCATAGTGTCCTTTTGTGTGAGAGATGCATTTGACTTTCAGCTCATGGACGGAGAAGAGCTTTGGCAATTTTGTACTTAAATGATTCAGTACTTTGTTTTGGTACCTATTGCTTTCTTAGGAGTTTTTTTACTCTTATCTGCCTTTTGGCTTTCAATTCTTGGCATGGGATCATTTATATATAATATATTGTTTACCCTGCTTCCTTTCCGTGGGTCTTTTGCTGTCAGTCCCTAAGACATTTTACATGTGAGATGGATGGAGCCTCAAAAGAGTATTCCAGACTTTTGATCCTGAGTTATTTTACAAGGATTAAGTAGGACTTTAACGTGTTCATAGCCATTTAGAAAAACTATTAAACTAGAAGAAATTATTTCAGATAAAACAATAGTTCACAGTCTTATAATCAAGTATTTTAGTTAATCTAGAATTTTGATGCTCTCCATGCAACCAAAAGTTTGCCTCTTTTATTGAAGTCAACCAAAATCTAACTAAGACCAACAAAAATAAAATAAATCAAACATAAACCCACAAAGCAAATTATTTATGTACAAAACCAAAAGAACAAAACAAAAACCTAGGAAAAATAAGGTTTGAGAACTAAACCATTTACTGGTAAGTTCTCTTCCCACCCTTGTAAATCTTGCAATTTATAGGTTGAGGGGCCACCTCTTGCTGCAATTTGGAAACCGCCTACCCATAACTGTTGGAATTTCATGTGTTTTCCTTTCTCATCATGGGGGTGGTCCCATTTGAGAACCAAATATCCCACCTCGAATTATTTTGTTCCAGCTTTGTGTTTATCAAACCATCTCTTTACTACCTCCTGTTGTTGTTTAAAACATTCTCTGACCTTGGATCTAGATTCCTCTGCCTTCAAAAGATTATTGTTTAAAACATTCTCTGACCTTGGATCTAGATTCCTCTGCCTTCAAAAGATTATGTATCCTTATCTGCAAGACTTCATTATCTGATCCTCTGGATTCCTGAGCTATTATGGAAGAGGGTAGCATGATATTGGGGGGTAGAATGGCCTCTTTTCCATAAACAAGGGTATACGGGGACACACCTAACGAAGTTTTGGGGGTGACCCTATCATCCCAAAGAGAATTTGGTAATGCTGAGTGCCAACTCCTCTGATTTTCTATCACCGTCTTTTTTAAAATCCTAATCAGATTCTTGTTCATAGATTCAGCCAAACCATTTCCCTGTGGATAGTAATTTGTAGAGTAATGCAACTTAATTATTTTCTCATGAGCAAATGCAGTTAATCTAATCGAGGAAAAGTAAGTAGCATTATCGAAAACTAAAGAAATTAGAACTCCAAACTTGGTCATAATATGATCTTGCAAGAAGTCCATGACCACATCTTCATTTACTTTACGCAACGGGATGGCTTCGACCCAACGAGTGAAGTATTCGGTTGCCGTCAGAATATATTTGTGTTGCAAGGAAGAATTTGGCTTTATCTCTCCAATTATGTCCATCCTCCACTGCTCAAAAGGTTCTGTTATCATTACAGGCTTTAATGGTACTGCTGCTTTAACTTGTCTTCCACCACACCTTTGGCAGATGTCGCACTTTCTAACATGGGTGTGTGTATCTTTGAACAGTGTGGGCCAATAGTATCCAGCTCTGAGAATTTTATGTGCTGTTGTATCTCCAAAGAAATTTCCTCCAGTAGGCCTATCATGTAAGTCTATCATTACCTTCTTCGCATCTTCTTTCTCTAAGCATCTAAGAAGAACTCCATCATAATTCTTTCTGAATAATATTCCTTCAACAATATGATATGAGGCTGATTTAAGACACAGTGCTCTTCTTTGCTTAGAATTCCAATGTTTCGGTAACAATCTCGCCTAAAGGTAATGCACAAGGTCTCAATGCCAGAAGTCCGGAGCTGTGAAAAGAGGACATACATCCATCCATTGTAACTCAGCTTCATTTTCCCAGATCTTTTCTTCATTATCTTTACTTTCAATCATTAGTTGGCACAATCCCTACCCTTTAACTATGGAGGATGGATTGAATTCAAGGTCATACTCCTATAGAGCTATTACCCAGTTGCCTCTTGTTTCTCCTAACTCTTTTTGTACGAAAAGAGACCTCACAACTAGGTGTGGAACAATTACCTTTGTCCGGTTCTTAAGTATTTATGGCCTAAATTGTTTTACTGCTTTGAACACGGCATAAGCTTGTTTATCCATAGCTGGGTAATTCAATTCAGCCCCTTGCAGACCGGTGCTCATAAATGATATGGGGAACTCATCTCCCCCATATTCCTTTTGGGTAAGCACAGCTGCTAGTGACTCATCAGATGCAAAAGTGTACAAAATAAAATATTTCTCAAAATCTAGACTTTTGAGGGAGGGTACGTGCGCAACAACTGTTTTAATTTTACTAAATGCGTTCTTCTCTACATCAGTCCACTTGAATTGTACACTTTGCTTTACCATTTGCTGCAAAGGTTTAACAATTTGCATGAAATCTGGCACAAACCTTCGCATAAAATTTATTGTCCCCATAAATGACTGCATGCCCTTTTTATTATGGGGTAAGGGAATCTGTTCGATGGCTTTGATCCTTTCTGGGTCTATGGAGATCCCCTTATTAGAAACCACGTGACCCAACAACATACCTTATGTAACAGCAAACACGCACTTCTTTGGGTTGAGTGAGATACCATATTTTCAACAGCGTTAAAAAATCTGCTTTAGATGAAATGCGTGTTCCTCTCTTTTCTTTGAGAATATCGTGATTTCATCGAGGTATACTACAGCACTGCGGCAAATCAGACCATGGAAAGCTATATCCATAGCCCTCTAGAAAGTAGCTCCAATGTTTATGAGTCCAAAGGGCATCCTTCTGTAAGAAAAAGTTCCCCACCTGGTTCTGAATGTTGTTTTAAGTCTATCTTCTTTAGCTACTAATACTTGATTGTAGCCTGAGAATCCACCTAATAAAGAGAATAGTTCAGAACCCGAAACCATTTGCAATATTTGTTCCATGGGTGGAATAGGATAATTGTATTTATTTGAAGCACGATTTAAGTTTTTGAAATCCACAAATAGCCTAATTTCTCTAGATTTCTTCCTTACTGGTACCAGATTTGAAACCCATTCCGAGGGTCTAACCTTGAAGATAATTCTAGCATCCAATAGTTTCTTAACTTCATTCTGGATTAAAGGTTCTAATTTTGGATGCATTTTCCATAAAGGCTGCTGATAAGGTTTGATTCCAGATCTAATGGGGATAACATGTTGGATAATATTGGTGTCATATGTCTTCAGATCTTCATACGTCCAGGAAAAAACATCTTTGTATTGTTTGAAAAGACTGATAAACTTATTCCTTTCACCTGGGGAGCAAAATTTTCCCAAATTCACATATTTAGGCCCAATTTCAATCCCCAAATTAATTAACTCGAACTGTAGAGACGAGCTATGAGTCTTCACATTCACTGGCCTCTTGAATTTCTCGTTTAAATCAAACATTCGCTCCAAGTTCCTAACTCCTTTAGTAATAAAATTATCGAAATTTAGCTCGGCTTGATGTTCTTGATCGTCAATAATCACCCCTTTGAAGGTCTTGTCATTTGTCAAGCATTCTATAATTTTCTGGTCATCATCGAACACTCGTAGATTGGTGATCATATCTGGCACTAAAGGCCTGAAAAGAAATTCAACAGAGCACCGATTATTAGAGGGTACAAGCCTTGCAGCTGAGGTGGCCAACAAGTCAGCTGCTGCATTCTTAAGTATTGGAATCGATACAATGTTAAATGCACTAAAACATTTAAGTAAATCCCATACTTCATTTTGATAAGCTTTTAAATGAGAAGAAATGCAATGTATTTGATTTCAAATTTGTTTTACAATTATTTCAGAATCTCCAAGCACTTTCAGATTTTTTGCCTTTAATTCAATTGCTTTTCTTAGTCCCTGAGCTAATGCTTCATATTCAGTTGTGTTATTGGTACATTCAAACTCTAACCTACATGAAAGAAAATGTTTGTTTTTCTTAGGGTCAATCAGGACACAGCTGGCTCTTGACCCCTCTAAAGTTTTAGAACCATCAAAGAAAAGCATCCAAACATCGCTAACTGCTACTGTGCGAGAATTAACATCTACTTCTACAACTAAGTCTACTATTTTACAATCAATTTCATCAGCCTGTGAAAACTGAAGGAGATCAGGCTGAGTGTCTAATGTATTGATGGCTTCTTCCACTTGATAGTTTCCTGGTTCTAGCTCAATAAAGCAATTTCCCAAAACAAAATCCACTGGTTCATTTTTACCTTCGAACTGAGTAACATTGTGTTTCATGTGGGGTTCCCTCAACACTTTAATTTGATTTGGGATTCCTTTATATGGTAGCCACAGATGTGACCAGTCTAAGGCAAAATATCCGTTCACCTTTGCTGATCAATCTCTGCTCAAAACAAGTCCATAAGCTTTCGGTATGTCAGCCACCACAATATCAATGAATTGACATACCTTATCATTTGAAGATAAGCGAACGAGAACATCCTCCATTTCCCCAATTACCTTCACATTCATTCTATCCAACTAAATGACCCTCCAGGTAGATGGTTTAGGTTGTCCATTTATCTTTTTGTAGACTGACAGTGGCATGACATTGACTGATGCCCCCAAGTCTACTAGGCAGTTATGCACATTGTGGTTGAAAATTTCAAAAGTAAGGAGAAACGGTGGAGTCTTGCATTTAGGCTTACCTCCCATACTTTCTTCACCAATTTCTTCTTCTTGGGGCTAATTGTCAGTGGGCAGCCTCTCCTCAGATATTTCAAGTGCTTTCAATAGCTTTTCTTTCTGCTACGACACATTGCACATTTCAAATAATGAGATGTTTGCCCTTACCTTTTTGATATCCTCTACAATGTCATGATCCATCTTATATCCTGTGAGATTTGGTTTAACGTTATTTATCTTTTCTTCATTGGGCTTAGTAGGCATGTTGATCTATCTAGGATTTCGATTGGTGATGGTAAATGCTGGAATTTTATTAGCTGAGGAGTTGTTTTGAAATTTCTTAACATTATTTTGAAGTCTCTTAAATCTTTGGGAGCATAAGACTGTTTTCCTTAATCAATCCCTGGATTCTCATGGTTACATTTGTTTCCAATATGTCCTTGTGTCTCAGATCCTTTTCTTCCTTGGCATCAAACAACAATACACAGTCCCATAAAACCATGGCCTCATCCTCCTATTTTTCTATTGATTTATTGTTTTCTTTCCCTTCATCATTGTCTTCAGTTAATTTGGAATCCAACAGCTGATTCATAACCAACGTCATTGAATTTATCCATTAAGGACAATTCTTTTCAGAATGGGGTTGTTGGTGGAAAGTGCAAAAGTTATCCATTCCTACCTCCGTTAAATTCATAGACGTAGGGTTGTGCAGAGGGGGTTGGGATTGATTGTTATCTTCGCTTTTCTTGTAATAAGGCTTATAGAACTTTTGGGCTTCCTTTTCGTTTTCCAAGTCTATGATTCTGTTAGAGAGCTTCTGCATCATCTTTTCCATTCCTTCGAAATCTAGTGATTGCTCCTCTTTAGGCTTAGTAAATAACAAAGCTTTCCTCCCAACATTTTTTTCTCCTGACCTTTCAGGATAATCTTCGATGCTTTCTTTTTCAGCCTCTACTCTCTTCGCTTCTTCATAAGTCTCTGCTAGTGTAGGTTTGGCCTTTATTTTGGAAAACATGGCCAACTCGGGTCCTAGAGCTAAGGTATAATATGCAATCAGAACTTTATCTGAGGGTTTGTCAGTTTCAGAAAAATTCTTAAGATAGGCTGCAAATCTTTGGGTAAAACTATGCACCTTCTCTTTTCTTTCTTTCTTTAAGGCACACAGTCCTTTCATGAGAGCAGCATGATTTTTTTGGGTTGCATATTTACTTCTAAAAATCCTTTCAAAGGTATCCCAGTCTGGGATAGAGTTGGAAGGAAAACCAAAATACCATGATGCTGCTGCCCCTTTAAGGGTATGCAGAAAAAGCCTGCAAATGACATCCTCATGTTCCCCAGCCCTCAATCCTTCTATTGCCAAGTAAAATTTTTGTAAATGGTCATCCACTAACATTTTCTCATTTGGATCAAACTTGGGTAGCATCTTTTCAAAAACTTGAGGCAAATCATGCAACGAAGGTGTCAGGTTCAGAGGTGATCTGGATTTCCAAGCCGGTGGTGGGTTTGGTGGGTTGGGTGGCTGATTTGCATTCACACCTGCCATGAGTCTGGGTGGAGAATGAGGAGGTGAAGGAATAGGAGTCCGCACATGTGAACAGTAAGGTGTGTTTGGGCCTATTTGATTCAAAGGCTGAACAACCTCCTGTAATGCTCCTTCTACTAACTCTTCCAAGTCTCCAACCAACACTGAATCTTCCAAGATGGGATGGTCTTTCTTCTTGTATTCTCTTTGGGGTAAATAAAGGATAATGGGTAATCATCTAATACTCTTTACATAAGCCTGTGTGTGTCTGCTCAGATCATTTAGCACTTGGTTGTCCACAGCAAACACATGTTCTCTATTCTATTCTATATTTGGATCAGGAAAACTGCGTTCAAAACTATCACTGGTGGAGTTATTTCGAGGAAATGGATTTCCCCAGCCATCCATGCACTAGTGGCCCTCCTTCAAGCACCAGAAACTATTGAGGCCTGGAAATTCACAGGAAACAACAGCAAGTGATTCTCCCCAGTCAACATTCCCAACTAGCCCATGACTGTTTGGTGTAGGGAATCCGTCCGGTTTGCGGTCCGGCTACCATAGGTCAAGTAACAAAAATAAAGGGTTTTACCGGTTGCGACCTAGTCCACCGTGTATATTTTTTTTATTTTTTGACTTTAAGTATGATATGCAAGTGCCTATCTAAGATGCAGATTGATAAATAATGCAAGGAGTGGTCACAATGTGATGCCCAGGTTCTTACCTCTCATCTTAGACTCTCTCACATCTAAATCACACACAACTAGAAAAACAACATTAACTAAGCGGTCTCTAGAGAGTAAGATATTAATTCATGAGTAATGTAATATTGTTCACATGTTAAGATAAATCATAGATAGTTGTTCTTAGAATCAAAACACATAAATGTGAATAAATATATACACGACAAGATAGCTCATCAACCGTTAAAACCTCCATTACTCATAGTGGAAATTATCACAGAATAAACCAGAGAACATTCAAATAAGAACATAGGTTCAGAAATTTAGAACGCTCTCACAGTTAATGAAGCACAGTTGAAAACAAAATAGTTCCCCTTCAACATTGTTCATTTTATCACATTCGAACATTCCACACAGCACCTTCTCCAACAGGCAAAATTTGTAATTTATTATTGTAAAACGAAGTAGTTCCTCTTACAACAAGTGGTTCACAAGTTTTTCCAGGGAAAAATCCCCCATTCTCTCTAACTCTAATATACTTATCCTACAAGAAAACTCTTGGGATGCCCCTGGGTGACCTTTGGGCTCCTCCATCAATTAATCTCATAATTTTGTCCTTTTGTGAGTGCTCATGATTCATATAAACATTACATTTCAGATTTATGATTTAAGAGCATCTTTATGAAAAAGGGACCAGCTTGGTAACTGCCGAACTTTTCCAAGCCTGGGCCTCTGCCTTTATTTATTTTTGCTCATTAATCTGTTGGTGTCTTGCTAGATCCTGTTGAGCTTAAACCCAACTTTCTTCTTCTTTTCTCTATTTCTGCTTCTTCAGTTTTCTTTTCTTTAGCTGGCTCCCTTCTGCTTTGTCCTTTAGATACGCCTTCTTTGCAACAGCGATCATCAAACTGGATCTAAACATTCTTCTGAATCTGTCTGCAGTTAAAATGAGAAATACAACGTTAAGGCGGACTACATTTGAAACATCTAACTTTGATAAATGTAAACTATACTACCAATAAGAATCATCATCAAATGTTAGACCCTGCCCTGTGTTCTCATCACAAAACCCTAACTCGATCAAAATAGAGAACTTATGTCACCTATGAAAAATGTTAAGAGCTCTAAAAAAAAAACAACGAGAAAACACCAATGATGGGAAAACTATAAGTTGGAAAGTTAGCTCCCTAAGTCGCCGCAATGGCGAAACTTTTTAGGCTAAGGGTCCCAGGTCAACATAAAAAGCCGGTGAAATAAAACATTAAAAGCTGTCGCATCAGAGATCAGAACAACTATAGCATCAGATGGTTAGGTTGCTAAAGAGCCGCAACGATGGAAACCATTCAAACAACGGTTTCGGCGATCAACATAAAATCCTCGTGAGTGAAGAACTAAGGATTTTGGAAGCATAGTCCTATTCATAACCACAACGGTGGGCCTTAGACAGACTAAAAGTTCTATGGTCAGCACAAAACATCGACGGCCGTCAAATCTAAAACCAACGGTCGAGGCTCAAAATTACTAATCATCGGCGATAAATTTCATTACGCAGCTACAACGGCGGGAAGGTGGATGGACAATGGACTCTGATTGAGTTATAAACCATTCCGAGAGCAAAAAGCAAAAAATATCACAAAGTCAAAAACCTCGGCATCGAAAAAGAAAAAGGGCTAACCGTCGGAACATTCATCATTTAGCTTCCGCAATGGAGACTATGTAGAGAACTACGGCCCTATTTTACTGTCCAAACAACCTCTGACAGCAAAAAATTTATCGAAAAACAAAGTGTTAAGTGTTCAAAATAATTAGGTTGGGCAGCGATGAAATCAGTTCGTTTAACCTCCAAAACAGTGACAACAAAGAGAAACAAGCTTCGACTTGAACGTAAATAGACTTCTGATAGCGATGAAGGAAATCATTCAGACCAAAAAGACATCATTTTCAGAACTCCACCGTTAACGCGTTTGCAGACAGGAAGTAGTTTTTCGAAAAGCATAAAAACAATTGACCTCACTTCAACTTCAAACAATCCAAGTTTGTAGCAGAGGGAAAACAGAAACAGAGTTCATGGATCCAAACCATTTTAGGCAAGATAAAAATTAAAAGGAGCTCCAAAATTTAAAAAATTTGGGAAAGCAGTTGCAGCTGCAACAGATCCTTCAATGACTTCCCACTGGCAGCGCATCTACATCTAGCAGCCACTCTGGAGGCGCAACCCCTTTTAAGGTACAAGTAAACTTTGGCATTCCCATATTTGATGGCTGACTAGATGCAAACGCCATAGATATATGGTTGAGTCTATTAGAAGTATATTTCTCAGTTCATGACTTTTCTGACCGGGAAAAGATTACTTTTTCTCTACTCGAATCCACCCTCGATGTCAAGGACTGGTGGGAAACCTACTGTGAGAGAAAGGACGAAGAGGAACCCTCTCTATTCTCGGCCTTACCCACTTGGAATTCTTCCACAGATTCCATAAAGGGACAATATTATCAGGTGGGGATATATGAGGACAAGTACATATAATGGACTACGCTGCGGCATCAAAGATATCAAGATGTGCATGAGGTGACGAATTTGTTCCATACCCTCTGCACCAAGTTGGGTATCAAATATTTAGAGAAACATTTGGTGCTAAAGTACCATAGTTGTATGCATAGATACATTCAGGAGGAAATGGAGTTCCTCGACATCTCCTCGCTTGGTACAACATATCGGTATGCTACCAAAATTGAGCAAAAATTCAAACAGAAAAAGCGAGACTTTGGATCTGCGGATCAGAAGCAAGGGAAAGGTGCCCCCAAACTGTAGAACCAAGGACACAACCAAGGCATGGAGAATCAATAAAACTTACCAAAGCCTCAAGCAAAGAGAAACATGGCAAAGCCAAAGAAGGAAGCGGGAAAGTGGTGCGAGTTCCATAAGAGCCCCATTCACAACACAAGTGAGTGTCGGGCCAAGTAGTCACTGGTGGCCAATATAAAGGCTTCTAAATTAGATGCATAATCTGATACTGAATCAGAACCTGAGAAGGGTAATGAGAGAGGGAAGAAGATCATCGATGCAGATCCAAATGCCACCATTGCTACCATGAAGATCCAAAAGGAAGAACCAAAAGATTCAGAGGAGGAGGAGCATCTTTACCACTCCCAGATGTGGGTAAATGGTTCCCTGCTATAGTTCATTGTCGACAGTGGGAGCCAAAAGAACCTGATTTCAGAAGAGGTCGTGAAGTGGTTGGGTTTTTCAACCACAACACACCCACAGTCATACACCTTCAGGTGGCTTCACCAAGGAAGGGATCTCCGCGTCAGCCAGCAGTGTCGCCTTCCCTACACCATCAAGCCCTTCACCGATGAGGTATTATGTGATATTGCTCCTCTTGATATTTGTGATGTATTATTAGGTCAACCATACTTATGGAAGCTACATGCTGAGTATGAGTCCCGGCCTCACGCTCTTATTATTACATTGGGAAATAATTTGTATAGTATACCAGAGGTACCACCTCCTGCCTCTATCTCTTTGGTTACTACAAAACAATGTAGTAAGCTCATTTCCAAAACTGGGAAGTTTGTTTTCTTGATGATCCGCCCTTAAGGGAAGAATAAGATCATGGCCACGACCTCCAAACAGGGCCCCTCTGTACAACAACAACAAATGTATAAGGTCATGGGGGAGTACCGGGACATCTTCACCTCACCCACTGAGGTGTCTCTCCATTGTCAGGTCAAGCACCCCATTGATCTGACCCCAGGTGTGCCACTACCCAATGGACCGATCTATCGATGCTCTATTATGGAGAATGATGAAATCAAGAGGAAAATTCAGAAGCTTCTACAGAAGGGTCACATCCGGCCAAGTTCATCGCCCTGTGGGAGCCCGATCGTGTAGGTACAGAAGAAGGATGGAACTTCGAGACTCTGTATTGAATTTCGGGCGCTGAACAAGATCATTGTCTGGAGTAGGTACCTGATCCCATGGATTGATGACCTCATGGACCAGCTTAAAGGGAAAAATATTTTAGCAATATCGACTTAAAGTCCGAGTATCACCAGGTACCGATCGAACCGACCGATGTGTGGAAGATTTCCTTCAAAGCCAAGGAGGGCCTTTTCGAATAGTTGGTCATGCCTTTCAAGCTGACAAATGCTCCTCCAAACTTCATGAGACTGATGGACAACATATTGCAGCCATTCACCAACTCATTTGTAGTAGTATACTTGGATGACATCCTGATCTTCAACCAGAATTGGGAAGAGCACCTCCACCACATCCGACACGTCCTCCAAACATTACGGCAGCACAAGTTGTGTACCGATTTGGACAAGTGAAATTTTGGCATGACCCAGGTTCAATATCTGGGATACATTATTGATGAATGTGGGGTACATGTGGATCCAACCAAGATCCAAGTCATTCAGGATTGGCCAGCCCCAACTACTCTAACAGAGCTTCATAGCTTTCTAGGCCTTGCTAATTTCTACCACATGTTCGTGTTGGGATTTTCTCATATCACTTGGCCCTTGAGTCAAGTCACCAAGGGAGGAGCAAAAGAAAATTTATTTTGGTCGGAAAATCAGCAGAAGGCATTTGCTGAATTGAAACATTGCCTCTATTGTGCCCCAGTGCTCACATTACTAGACTTGAAACAACCATTTGAGATCAAGACAGATGCCTCTGAATATGCTATTGGGGCAGTCCTTACTCGACGACGGCATCGAGTGGCATATCACAGTAAGACACTACCTGACACAGTCCGATAATATCCCACTTATGACAAAGAGATGTATTCCATTATACAGGCTTGGCGTAAATGGGAGCATTACATTTTGCGGAAGGAAACGATCATCCACATAGACCAACGACCCCTACTGTTAACACCTCTAACTAGCAGAGGGTCGAAGAGACCATGGTAAAGAGAAACAATGGTTGCTTGAAACTTTGGTTGAATATAATGGTGTGAAAGTATGATAAAGGGCACGTAAGCAATGAAATTATCACATGATCCAATGGTGTAGAATGAGGAAATGAAGATCGATGGATTATGATATACCCGCTCTATGAAGATGCGCGGAGGATAAGGACATACGGAGATAGTTAACAAGATACAAAGATCAACGGTCATAAAGCTGGGTCGGTGAAATATACAATCAATAGGAAGTCCGCTCTATAAACTTGCACGTTCATTAAAATGAAAGGGCTCAGTGGAATGGGTACGTGTAAGCTTATCCAACGGCTGGAAAATAAAGTGAAAATACATCGACGGTCATCGTCAAATCCAGAGGATAGAGTTGCGTGATGGTTGGAGAGGAAAAGTGGTAGGAGAATTGAAACTGTGGTACACGTGGCAGTTTGTGATACATTCCGTGGGGAAAAATGGTTTGAGGGAAACCGCTAAAGGGAGCCTCCGGAATGGGCTTCTATATAAGTGGATTTGGCTTGTTTGAGGAATTATTTTTTATTATGCTGGGATGAATGAAAAGGACTGCTTACCACCTTTCACAGTCAACCTCGAGTATATGCGGTTACAGTAACAAGTAAGTCTTAAATACTCAAGATTTATCCATAGAATTACTATTGCTTTTCTATATTATGGATAAAGAGAAAGGTATACAAGGGTTTAACCGAATTCTAGACAAAAGGGAAGAGTGCCTGGTTGATAGAGATAAAGGAGTTTATGATCCATTCTTGTCTATGGGAAGTGTATCTGTTATCAAAGAAAGATTATGGCGATACAATTCACAGGGAAATGATGTTTTAAATTTTTGTAAATCGTTTCTCTATCATTTTTCCATTGAGCATACCTTACATTTTCCCAAGTTTGCCGAGTGGTGTGCAGTTAATTATTCGTCCTCTGAGAGAGTTATTGTAAGTCATTCTACGTCTAGGATACTGTGTAAAATTGATGCAAAGGCTATTTGTGAAATCCTGAATTTTCCCAATAATTACCTCGACAGTCATGAGTTTGTTTTAGCTGAAGTGTACCGAAATTGTGAAACTGAAGTTCGATGTAAATTCTTGTCTAGCATTCTTAACGAAGGTCAGTCACTGGAAGGTCTCTTTTTGCCATATCATGTTCACATTTTCAGGGAGGAAGTTCAATTGGTTGTGTCTTTGGTCTGTCAGGTCTTAGGTTTAGATGATGACTGTCATGTCAACGAAGTCATCTTGGGATTCTTATTAAAAATGAGTTCAATTAGTCCTGAGTCCGAGTCTCAGTCGGTTCATGTCTACAGTTTAGATGAATATCTAGCAGAAGCTATACATCTCCAATTGGTTGAGTTTTCAAAAGTCAGGTTTTTCAAGTTTCAATCGTATCTGCTGAACATGTTACTGTGTTCAAATGTAACTGAATTACAGTTCTTGAGTACTATATTCTCCTCAGATTTGCCTAAGCAAATCAATATGTTTGAATTTGCAAATTCTATTATGTCAGAAATATATAAGATGTTGTTTGATGAAGTGTTACCTCAAGTATTGGAAGAAATGAAGAGTATGATGCAATCCTCACCTGAGGATAGGATTGGAGAATGGTTCTTGTATAAATACTTCACAGTTTTGAGAATATATGGTTTCACTGGAGAGCCTTATAGGCTGTTTGCTTTCCTTACCCCCAGTATTTTTGCATTGGAATACATAAGACAGAGATTACATGCAGAAGAGGAACATTTCAGGGCTTTCAAGAAATATTCCAATATCAAGTTCCCTCTTAAAGTTGGTTCCTTTATTTTTAAAAACAAGGGTGCTCTGATGTTTGTAGAGAAATTATTGGAAAGCATGGATTTCCAAAGGGAACAAAGGGTCAATTATGATCCTTACCATATAATTTCTCTAAGAAAACAAGCAAATAAAAACAAGCCATTTGACCATCAAGTTGTTGAAAGTCTGATTGAAGTAGCCAATTTGTTTTACTTTGTGGAAATTCCAGGATCCGATGAAAATACAAGCAGTAGATCAGTCGCAGTATATCAAATGCCAGGTAGCTCTAATATTTTGATTAAAAGAAGTCTTTCTGAAATTGAAAGTATGGAAATAGATGAGGACAGTTCACATAAGAAGGCCAAATTGTCTCAAGATGATAAAATATTAAGCGAAGTAATTTTGGGTGAATTAAAAAGAGTTGCTTTGGTTCCTCAGAAATATGTACAGGTGAATCAATTTTCTTTTGAAAGTGTAGATAATACAAAATTAGGCCCAGTTTTTAAGTCTAAAGAAGAGTTCATGACTAGGTATATGGAAAAGCAAAGACAGTCCATAGAAGAAACAAGGAATCTACTCCCACGGGTGAGAAGTCTGAATAATCCAAAGACTTCCTTGGTTTCTACTCAGGACGTAGAAAAGAATACTTTAAAATTGGCCATGGTGAGTGATAAGAAAGTATCAAAAATGGAAGTGAGATTAGACAAAATCAGTGTACCAAATAAAATACAGTTACATAAACAAACGGGAGATATTATTTATTCAGATTTATTGCATGCTATGGTAAAAATTAACAAGTTACAAGTTTTGGCTAACAAATTGGAAGTCCAATTAAAACATGAGAAGGTTGAGAACAAGGATAATTCCATTCAAATAAAAAAGCTGCAAGCATATATCGTAAGCTCAGGGGATGAAACAGGTAGCACCCAAGAAATTAGAAGACTTTTAGAAGAAAAAGACAATGCCCTTCAGGTACTAAAGAAGAGATTGAAAATCCCGAGTATAGAACATGTTCAGTCATCGAAATTATTAGCATTGCAGGAGGAGAAAAACAAGACTCATCAGGATATGATGGAGTATAAAAGAAATACTGTGAAATTGCAAGAAGAAAAGGATAAGTGGGAAGCGGAATGGAATGAGTTAATAGCAGAAATTTCACGGCTGAAAAAGGACGAAAATGAGGAAAAAGAAATTATGGTGGAACTAATGAGTCAGACTCCCACTGGTGAAGATCTGACTATTGTAAATATTTAAAGACCTTTAAATGATTTTTCTACTGATGATTTATTAGTGCCCATGTCCCAAGTCAGTTTGAAAGATGAAGAGATAAGAGAGTTAAAAGAGGAAAATGAGAAAATCAAATCTGAGCTAACCAAAATGACTGAAAGCAAGAATAAGATATTACAAGATAAAAGTCAATTACAAAAGAAACTTAATGAATTCAAAGAAAGGAACACAGGAAAGGGTCCTCTCCAGGGAGCTAAACATATAATATGGGATACGTTGTCTGTAGAAATTACTAAGTTCAGGCATTATTTGAACTTCATTGATGATCAAAGTACATTGGTTAGTTTAGCCAATCAAAGACTGAAGCTCGTAAGTGAGACCATGGAGAGGAAACCCCTTCGCACAGCTCAGAATGCATTGAATTTCTTAAATTCATTAACATATCAAAAATTACAAGATATAGAAGTCAAAGACAGAGTGGCAATGGTACTGTGGTAAAAAAGGTTTATTCATAAACATCATATTATGAAGACAGTACAAGATAAGGCTGACGAGATGAGCTCACGTATTAATGATTTCAGGCATGCTTTTAAAGAATTATTTGAATATGGCCTTCCTTCCTTTTGGGACGAGGAGGGATGACTTTTTTATCAAGAACATTATCACATCCTGTTGGTGCAAAGCCGTATGGATCACTCTAAATTTGATGATTTGGTAAAGGGGCTGACGGGAAAGGTCATCGTAGAGAAGCTAATAGAATATTTTGAGATATTGCAGAAATTTCTGATTGTCAAAGGAGGGTTTCCTACTGTGTCTTATTAAGCCTACATCGAGCTGGAGGTGTCTATTCGGGAAATGATTGAGTATGATATCCCAAGAGTGGAACAATGGAGAGCCATAGAAAGATTTGGAAAGACAAAGTATATTCTTCATCCATGAAAACAGGTGTTGCGCGCTATGGAGTTGATTGTTCGGGCCTTGTTACCGAGTTGATTTTAATTAAATGATCTGTTAGGATCAAAGCAAGTAGTTTATTCCTAGTAGTTAGGAATATAGTTACAAAGACTTTGATTAATCATGTTATTCAACTATAAATCTTCTTGGAAGAAGAAATCATTTTATGTATATATTTGCATTTACTTTATGGAATGGGGGTTGGAACCCATCTTGTTGATGAATGTTTTTTTGAAGACATATATTTTTGAATAACAAAGCTGAATGCGTGCGTGTGGGTTATCAGAGATTCTTGTGCTATTTACATTGCAGTCTGTATTTCTTCTCCTTTGTAATTGTTTTTCTTTCCAATGTTACACTCCATTTTGTTTTCTTCGTATCTGAAATGTAGTGTTGAATGGTTGGAATTCATATTGGTCATGCTCTTATAATTGTTTCATATATTATATAAATTTTTCTACTAAAGTTAATATAGAACTCATCTTTTGATGCTCTGTATTGATGGACTGTTCATTATCTCTCATGTTCCACCTGAACTAAATGAACGACTGTGATTGAGTGGTTATCTTGCCTTTGATGAAATCTCATGCATATGTGTTTGTGATATCTTTATGTATATGTGACTCCATTGCCCAATGATTATGTGTATCGTTTCAACCATCTGTATAATTTTCGAGTGTTGATTTATATCTGGCCTTGTTAAATATATATTTGAGAGATCCCTATCTGGAAAGAAAAGCTAGTTTCTTTCTGAAATGGTTTTTGCTGTTACCTTTGGAATTTACCTTTGCAACCTGGGTACATTCTGAGTGTTAACACCTGCAGTTCATACAGACACAAAGGAAGTTATAGAATGATCACCATCAGAAGTGGTCGACATATCTACAACAGTTTCATTTAAACATCAAGTACAAGAAAGGAAGCACCAATAATGTTGCAGACTGCTTCAGCCGACCATCGATCGTGACGAAAACCACCGAGCTCAACTATTGTGGGAACGAGACTTTTGATTGGCCACTTCTCTACAAGAGTGATCCAAAATTCAGCCACACATACAAGACACTCTTGGAGGGAAACCAATTTCCAAAATTTCACCTCCAGGATGTACTACTATGTCACATGGGACACCTTTGTGTTCCTTCAATCGAGCATGCCAAGATGATCTGGGAAGCACACTACAATCGGGTCGTTGGGCATTTCAGGGTCGAGAAAACAGTGGAAGTATTGCAGAATTATTTCTATTGTTTGAACCTTCGACGGGACGTCGGGAAGTACATTCGATCATGCACTTCCTGCGCCATTTCCAAACCATCCATCAAGAAGCAAGGCCTCTATACTCTGTTTCCTACCCCTAGTCGAACTTGGGAATCCATTTCCATGGATTACATGTTGGGCCTTCCTTCTACTAAGCACGATAACGACTGTTTGTTTATGGTCGTTGACAGATTCTCAAAGATGGCCATAATGGCGGCATGCAAGAAGAATATCACAGCAGAAGCCACTGCTAAACTCTTCTTTGATTGAGTATGGGATCCCACAGTTTATATTCTCAGACTAGGACAGTAGGTTCCTTTGTACATTCTAGTCTAGCCTATGGTCAATGCCAGACACCAAGCTCACAAAGTCCACAGCTTTTCATCCCCAGACTGATGGCCAGACAGAGGTTGTCAACAGGATGATCGTAGAAATTTTGGGCATGTACAACCCAAAGCATCCACGCACATTGGATGAGAGCCTCCCCTATGTACAACACAGCCATAATTGGGCCCTCCACAACTCAACCAACCACATCCCCTTTCATGTGGGCTTGGGATTTGAGCCATTATGTCCCATTAACGTAGCGATTCCATTTGCAGCTACGAAGGATGATTCAGCTCATATCGAGTCTGAAGTTTCCAAGTCGAATAGCTTCATTGAGTGCATTCAGAATATTCACCAACTTGATCAGCATCGGGTGCAACACAACTTCTAGGTGGGCAACAAAGTGTAGCTACATTGCAGAAGGAGCACCTCGCTAGACCCCACTGCAAGCTTCACCTGCTCCGATATGGGCCATACACCATCACCAAAGATATAGGGGACAATGCGTTCAAGCTCAGTATTACACTATTCCTTGTTCTGTACCCAGTGTTCAATGTGGACCACCTTTGGTCCTACTTTCCACCTCTATTGGACACATCAGACATGGAAGAACAAATCACACCAATAGATTTAAACCTCAACTTCATGGAACAAGCCACAACTAATCAAATTATGGATACACAAATCAAGAACACCGTCCAGTAGAATATCCAACTATATCGAGTTATCAAAGCAAGCCAAGTCCTACACCAGGGAAAGTGGCTCACCGGGGACCAAGTTCAGCAGAAGTTTGCTCATCTCATGGAGGAACTGAATGCAATGGGGACCATTGCTTGCTAAGGGAGAAGGAATGATCCAGGAGGATATTGGTGGCCACCCACCTATCCCACTTGGAC
This sequence comes from Pseudotsuga menziesii, assembly GCA_001517045.1. Classification (NCBI taxonomy): domain Eukaryota; kingdom Viridiplantae; phylum Streptophyta; class Pinopsida; order Pinales; family Pinaceae; genus Pseudotsuga; species Pseudotsuga menziesii. The sequence continues at coordinate 665,769 of LPNX010993732.1, forward strand.
CCCCACCATTCTTTCTTTTACTTTTCTAGTTTCCTTAATTGTAGCACAATTTACTATTTTTGGCAGTTTTCAGGTCCTAAACTTTCGGAGCCGTTTTGAGGCCCTAAACGATGTTTTTTTTTTCATCGAATGGTTGGGAAAATACGAGTCCATTTTGATTCTAAACTTGATATTTTCCATTTCTAGATGTAGTCCTTAAACAAATATTTCTAATGATGTATTATGCGCGTTAAACTGAGGTAGTATGCTAAAGTTACGACCCCAGGAAATTGATGTACCAAGCTACCCAACAGGGTCCACATTCTAGTGTTTCACCTTATAGGTTTCCATTATTTCTCAATAATATATAGACCTTCGAGCCTCATTGTAACATAGAGTTCAGAGGCATGTAGCTGCCACATCTCTTCTCAGAGATAAGCTACGAGCACTCTAGCTAGTTTATTTCCATTCTATTTGTAAACAAGTTTCATTTATTGATTAATGAAATCAAGTGTTATTTCCTCTGCATATTTGTTTATGTGGTTATTTGTGTATTTTGTTGCATTCCTACATAAATCTGGATAAGTGGTGTCAGAGCAATCTTCTCTTTCTCGATCCTTCTTTGCATGTCCCCAACGAGGGCAGGGTATAAAGAGTTAGGGCTCGATCTGGTTGAACCTTTTGCAAGATCTTCCACACAAATCCTGACGGCCAGCCATGGGGGATGAAAAGAAAAATGAGGGCACAAAATATCCTATCAAAATGTTGCTCGAGGAGTCCCTTGAAAAACAAACAAACGCGATGATGGATAACTTCGCCTAGATCCTTCAACGACTTCCCACTGGCGGTGCATCTGCATCTAGTAGCCACTCTGGAGGCGCAACCCCTTTTAAGGTACAAGTAAACTTCAAAATTCCCATATTTTATGGTCAAATAGATGAATACGCTATAGATATATGGTTGAATCTATTAGAAGGATATTTCTTGGTTCATGAATTTTTTGACAGGGAAAAGATTGCTTCTTCTCTACTCAAAGCCACCCCCCATGTCAAGGACTGGTGGGAAACCTACTGTGAGAGAAAGGACAAGGAGGAACCCTCTCTGTTCTCAGCCATACCCACTTGGAATTATTTCTAAGATGCCATAAAGGGACAATATTATCCGGTGGGGAGCTATGAGGACAAGTACATACAATGGACTACGCTGTGGCAGTAAAGAGATCAAGATGTGCATGAGCTGACAAATCTATTCCATACCCTACGCACCAAGTTGGGAATCAAAGATTCAGAGAAAAATTTGGTACTGAAGTATGGCAGTTGTCTGCATATATACATTCAGGAGGAAATGGAGTTCCTCGACATCTCCTTGCTTGGTATGGTATATCGTTATGCTGCTGAAATTGAGCAAAAATTCAAACAAAAAAAGAGACACTTTGGATCTGCGAATCAGAACCAAGGGAAAGGTGCCCCCAAACCACAGAACCAAGGACACAGCCAATCCATGGCGAATCAATAAAACTTGCCAAAGCCTCAAGAAAAGAGAAACACTGTAAGGCCGAAGAAGGAAGCAGGAAAGTGGTCTGAGTTCCATAAGAGCCCCACTCACAACACAAGTGATTGTCGGGCCAAGTAGTCACTAGTGGTGGAGATAAAGACTTCTGAATTAGATGCATACTATGACACTGAATTGGAACCCGAGAAGGGGAGTGACAGAGGGAAGAATATTATCGATGCAGATCCAAACACCACTGTTGCTACCACGATGATCCAAAAGGAAGAACCAGAAGATTTAGAGGAGGAGGAGTGTCTTTTCCACTCTGAGATGTGAGTAAAGGGTTCCCCACTACAACTCATTATCGAAAAGTGGGAGCCAAAAGAACCTAATTTTAGCAGAGGTCATGAAGCGGGTTGCTTTTCCAACCACAACACACCCGCAGCCATACACCATCGAGTGGCTTCACCAAGGATGGGATCTCCACATCAGCCAACACTGTCACCTTCCCTACAGCATCAAGCCCTTCACTGATGAGGTATTATGTGATATTGCTCCTCTTGATGTTTGTGATGTATTATTAGGTCAACCATACTTATGGAAATGACATGCTATGTATGAGTCCCAGCCTTGCACTCTTATTATTATGTTTAGGAAATAATTTGTACAGGATACCAGAGGTACCACCTCTTGCCACTATCTCTTTGGTTATTGCAAAACAATGCAGTAAGCTCATTTCCAAAAACAGGAATTTTGTTTTCTTGATGAGCCCTCAGGGAAAGAAGAAGATCGTGGCCATGACCTCCAAACAGGGCCCCTCCGTACAACAACAAAAAATGGTCAAGTTCATGGAGGAGTACAAGGACATATTCACCTCATCAACTGGGGTGCCTCTCCACTGTTAGGTCAAGCACCCCATCGATCTGAACACAGGTGCACCGCTGCCCAATGGATCGATCTATCGACGCTCTGTTCTGGAGAATGATGAAATCAAGAGGCAAATTCAGGAGCTGCTGTAGAAGGGTCACATCCGGCCAAGTTCATCGCCCTGTGGGAGCCCGATCATGTTGGTACAGAAGAAGGATGGGACTTGGATACTCAGACTATCGGGTGCTGAACAAGATCACTGTCTAGAATAGGTACCCGATCCCATGGATTGATGACCTCCTGGACCAGCTTAAAGGGGAAAAATATTTTAGCAAGATCGACTTAAAGTCCAGGTATCACCAAGTACCGATCGAATTGACTGATGTGTGGAAGACTACCTTCAAAGCCAAGGAGGGCCTTTTCGAATGGTTGGTCATGCCTTTTGGGATGACAAATTCTCCTACAACCTTCATGAGACTGATGGACAACTTCTTGCGGCCATTCACCAACTCATTTGTATTAGTATACTTGGGTGACATCCTGATCTTCTGCTAGACTTGGGAAGAGAACCTCCACCACATCTGATAGGTCCTCTAAACATTGCGGCAGCACAAGTTGTGTGCCAATTTGGACAAGTGCACTTTTGGCATGACAAGTTGTGTGCCACTCTGTCCCATTGACGTATTGATGCCATTTGCAGCTACTGAGGATGATTCAGTTCATATCTAGTCTGAAGTTTCCAAGGTGAACAGCTTCATTGAGTGCATTCAGCACTTTCACCAATAGGTTCATGAAATATTCGATAGGTCCAATGCTAAGTACAATAAGCGACATGATCAGCATCGGGTGCAACACAACTTCAAGGTGGGAAACAAAGTGTAGCTACATTTGCAGAAGAAGAACCTCACTAGACACCATCACAAGCTTTGCCAACTCTGATATGGGCCATACACCATCACCAAAGCTATCGGGGACAATTCCTTCAAGCTCAGTATTCCACCATTCCTTGGTCTGCACCCAGTGTTCAATGTGGACCGCCTTCGATCCTGCTTTCCACCTCTACTGGACACATCAGACATGGCAGAACAACTCACACCAACATAGTTAAACCTCGACTACATGGAACAAGCCACAACTGATCAGATTATTGACAGATAGATCAAGAACACTGGCCAACAGAAGATCCAGCTATATCAAATTGTCAAAGCAGGCCAACTCCTTCACCAGGGAAAGTGGTTCATCAGGGACCAATTTCAAAAGAAGTTTCCTCATCTCATGGAGGAACTCAACGCAATGGGGACCATTTCTTCCTAGGGGGGGAGGAATGATCCAGGAGGATATTGGTGGCCACCCACCTATTCCACTTGGACCCCCACCATTGGTTTTTTTAGTTTTCTAGTTTCCTTAATTGTAGCACAATTTACTATTTTTGGCAGTTTTTGGGTCCTAAACTTTTAGAGCCGTTTTGAGGCCCTAAATGAGGTTTTTTCAGCATCGAATGGTTAGGATGTAGTCCTTAAACAGATATTTCTAATGATGTATCATGCACGTCAAACGGAGGTAGTATGCTAAAGTTACGACCCCGGGTAATTGATGTACCAAGTTACCCAATGGGGCCCACATTCTGGCGTTTCACCTCCTAGGGTTAGGTTTTTGGATGTGTAGGGTTTCCATTGTTTCTCAATAATATATAGGCCTTCAATCCTCATTGTAACACAGAGTTCAGAGGCATGTAGCCACCACATCTCTTCTCAGAGATAAGCTACCAACACTCTAGCTAGTTTATTTCCATTCTGTATGTAAATAGGTTTCAGTTATTGATTAATGAAATGAAGTGTTATTTTCGCTGTATGTTTGTTTATGTGGTTATTTGTGTATTCTATTGTGTTTCTACACAAATCTGGATAAGTGGTATCAAAGCAATCTGCTCTTTCTCAATCCTTCTTTGCATTTCCCAAACGAGGGCGGGGTATAAAGAGTTAGGGCTCGATCTGGTTGAACCTTTGCAAGATCAGCCTCGAAATCCTGACAGCCACCCATAGGGGATGAAAATAAAGATGAGGGTGCAGAATATCTGATCAAAATGTTGCTTGAGGAGGCCCTTGAAAAACAAAGGAATGCGATGATGGATAACTTCGCCCAGATCCTTCAACGACTTCCCACTGGTAGCGCATCTGCATCTAGCAGCCTCTCTGGAGGCAGAACCCCTTTTAAGGTACAAGTAAACTTTGACATTCCCATATTTGATGGACGAATAAATGTAGATGCCGTAGATAGATGGTTGAATCTATTAGAAGGATATTTCTCTGTTCATGACTTTTCTGACTGGGAAAGATTACTTTTTCTCTACTCAATGCCGCCCCCCATGTTAAGGACTGGTGGGAAACCTACTATGAGAGAAAGGATGAGGAGGAACACTCTCTATTCTCGATCATACCCACTTGGAATTCTTTTTGAGATGCCATAAAGGGACAATATTATCTGGTGGGGAGCTATGAGGACAAGTACATACAATGGACTACGTTGCGACAACAAAGAGATCGAGATGTGCATGAGCTAACGAATCTATTTCATACCCTGCGCACCAAGTTGGGTATCAAAGATTAGAGAAACATTTGGAGCTGAAGTAGCATAGTTTTTTGCACAGATACATTCAGTAGGAAAAGGAGTTCCTCGACATCTCCTCGCTTGGTATGGCATATCGGTATGTTGCCAAAATTGAGCAAAAATTCAAACAGAAAAAGCGAGACTTTGGATCTGCGAATCAGAAGCAAGGGAAAGGTACCCCCAAACTGCAGAACCAAAGACACAGCTGAGGCATGGCGAATCAAGAAAAATTTCCAAAGCCTTAAGCAAAGAGCAACACTGCAAAGCCAAAGAAGGAAGCGGGAAAGTGGTGCGAGTTCCATAAGAGTCCTACTCACAACACAAGTGAGTGTTGGGCCAAGTAGTCACTGGTGGCTGAGATAAAGCCTTCTGAATTAGATGCATAATCTGACACTGAATCAAAACCCAAGAAGGGAAATGATAGAGGGAAGAATATTATCGATGTAGAGCCCAACGCCACCGTTGCTACCATGAAGATCCAAAAGGAAGAACCAGAAGATTCAGAGGAGGTGGAGCATCTTTTCCACTCCTAGATGTGGGTAAAGTGTTCAACACTACAATTCATTTTCGATAATGGGAAACAAAAGAACCTCATTTCAGTAAATGTCATGAAGCAGTTGGGTTGGCCGACCACAGCACACCCGCAGCCATACACCATCGAGTGGCTTCACCAAGGACGGGATCTCTATGTTAGCAAATAGTGTCGCTTTCATCGATCCCTTCACCGATGAGGTATTATGTGATATTGCTCCTCTTGATGTTTGTGATGTATTATTAGGTCAACCATACTTATGGAAGCGACATGCTGAGTATGAGTCCCGGCCATCAGAAGTGGTCCACATATCTACAACAATTTCATTTGAACATCAAGTACAAGAAAGGAAGCACCAATAATGTTGTAGACTACCTTAGCCGACCACCAATCATGGCAATAACAACCGTGCTCAACTCTTGTGGGCACGAGACTTCTGATTGGCCGCTTCTCTACAAGAGTGATCCAAAATTCAGCCACACATACCAGACACTCTTGAAGGGAAACCAAGTTCAAAAATTTCACCTCTAGGATGTACTCCTATGTCACATGGGACACCTTTGTGTTCCTTCAAGTGAACGTGCCAAGATGATATGGGAAGTGCACTACAGTTGAGTCGCTAGTCATTTTGGGGTCGAGCAAGCAATGGCAGTATTGCAGAAGTATTTCTATTGGCTGAACCTTCAACAAGACTCCAGGAAGTACATCCAATCCCGCACTTCCTGTGCCATTGCCAAAACATCCATCAAGAAGAAAGGCGTCTGTACTTCATTGCCTACCCCTAGTAAACCTAGGGAATCCATCTCCATGGATTACATGTTAGGCCTTCCTTCTACTAAGCACGACAACGACTATGTATTTGTGGTCGTTGATAGATTCTCAAAGATGGCCATAATGGCGGCCTGCAAGAAGAATATCATAGTAGAAGCCACTGCTAAACTCTTCTTTGAATGAGTGTGGGTACACTTTCGGATCCCACAGTCTATAATCTCAGACCGGGACAGCAGTTTCCTTAGTACATTCTGGTCTAGCCTATGGTCAATGCTAGACACCAAGCTCACAAATTCCACAGCTTTCCATCCCCAGAATGATGGCCAGACAGAGGTCGTTAACAAGATGATCGTAAACATTTTGCACATGTACAACTCAAAGCATCCATGCACATGGTATGAGACCCTCCCCTATGTACAACACAGCTATAACTGATCCCTCCACAGCTCAACCAACCACAACCCCTTTCAGGTGGTCTTGGGATTCCAGCCACTACGTCCCATTGACGTAGCGATGCCATTTGCAACTACTGAGGATGATTTAGATCATATCCAGTTTAAAGTTTCCAAGGAGAATAGATTCATTTAGAGCATTCAACACATTTTCCAATAGGTTGATGACATATTGTACAAGTCCAATGCTAAGTACAAGAAGGGACATGATCAGCATCGGGTGCAACACAACTTCCAGGTGGGCGACAAAGTGTGGCTACATTTGCAGAAGGAGCGCCTCGTTGGACCCCATCGCAAGCTTCGCCCACTTCAATATGGGCCATACACCATCACCAAAGCTGTCGGGGACAATCCCTTCGAGCTCAGTATTCCAGCATTCCTTGGTCTGCATCCAGTGTTCAATGTGGACCACCTTTGGTCCTACCTTCCACCTCTATTGGACACATCAGACATGGCAAAACAACTCACACGAATAGAGTTAAATCGTGACTACATGGAACAAGCCACAATTGATCGGATTATGCACACAAAACACCCGCCAATAGAAGATCCATCCATATTGAGTTGTCAAAGCAGACTAACTCCTTCACTAGGGAAAGTGGCTCACCAGGGACCAAGTTCAGCAGAAGTTTCCTCATCTCATCGAGGAACTCAACGCAATGGGGACCATTGCCTCCTAAGGGGGTGGGAGGAATGATCCAGGAGGATATTGGTGGCCACCCACCTATTCCACTTGGATCCCCACTATTGTTTCTTTCAGTTTTCCAGTTTCCTTAATTGTAGCACAATTTACTATTTTTGGCAGTTTTCAGGTCCTAAACTTCTGTAGCCGTTTTGAGGCCCTAAACGATTTTTTCTCGGCATCGAATGGTCGAAAGAATATGAGTTCATTCCAGTCTTGGACTCAATATTTTCCATTTTTGGATGTAGTCCTTAAACAAATCTTTCTAACGATGTATCATGCGCATCAAAAGGAGGTAGTATGCTAAAGTTACGACCCTGGGAAATTGATGTGCCAAATTACCCAATGGGGCCCACATTCTGGCATTTCACCTCCTAGGGTTAGGTTTTTGGATGTGTATGGTTTCCATTATTTCTTAATAATATATAGGCCTTCGGGCCTCACTGTAACACAGAGTTCAGAGGCATGTAGCTGCCACATCTCTTCTCAGAGATAAGCTACCAGCACTCTAGCTAGTTTATTTCCATTCTATTTGTAAACAAGTTTCAGTTATTGATTAATGAAATGGAGTGTTATTTCCGTTGCATATTTTTTTATGTGGTTATTTGTGTATTTTGTTGCATTCCTACATAAATCCGGATAAGTGGTATCAGAGCAATCTGCTCCTTCTCGATCCTTCTTTGCATTTCCCCAACGATGGTGGGGTATAAAGAGGTAGGGCTCAATCTAGTTGAACCTTTGCAAGATCAGCCTCGCAAATCCTGACAGCCACCCATGGGGGATGAAAAGAAAGATGAGGGCGCAGAATATCCTATCAAAAAGTTGCTCGAGGAGGCCCTTGAAAAATAAAGGAATGCGATGATGGATAACTTCGCCCAGATCCTTCAACAACTTCCCACTGGCGGCGCATTCGCATCTAGCAGCCACTCTAGAGGCGCAACCCCTTTTAAGGTACAAGTAAAATTTGACATTCCCATATTTGATGGCCAAATAGATGTAGACATCATAGATAGATGGTTGAATCTATTAGAAGGATATTTCTTGGTTCATGACCTTTCTGACCAAGAAAAGATTACCTTTTCTCTACTCAAAACCGCCCCCCATGTCAAGGACTGGTGGGAAACCTACTGTGAGAGAAAGGATGAGGAGGAACCCTCTCTATTATGGGTTGTACCCACTTGGAATTATTTCTGAGATGCCATAAAGGGACAATATTATCCTGGAGCTATGAGGACAAGTACATACAATGGACTACGCTGCGGTAGCAAAGAGATCAAGATGTGCATGAGCTGACGAATCTGTTTCATACCCTGCGCACCAAGTTGGGTATCAAAGATTCAAAGAAAAATTTGGTGCTGAAGTGTTTTTTAGGAATAAACAATCTTGTAATCGAGGGTCTGGGGTTACCAATGTACTCTTAAAACTTGTGGACAATCAGCTTTAAAGTACAAAAAAAGAATAGGAAGAAATGTTGAACTCACCTGATTAGCGATGGTTGATCCAAGCTTTCTCTTCTTCGGTTCTGCTCCTCTCCAAAGCTTTCAGGGATGCACCTCCTTCACCTGCAAAGAGAAAATCCTCCAAGTACAATCTTATACATGTATATATGACAAGTTAGATAAACAATATATAGAGTGCTTAATCATAAATATTCATCAAACCATGATACATGAAAGAGACTCAACACAAAGTTGGAAGAAGGATTCTCTTTATTAACAATAGTGAATGAGATAAGTGTACAACCCAACGCTTGAAACAAGTACTCCTCTGCAACCAAAGGATTCTGAGTTCTACTGCTCCAAAGACTTTTGAAGATATACCACCAGCATAACTTTGCTCTCCAAGTATGATTGATTAGTGCCCTCCCCAAGGCCTCTATTTATACTTAGGAAAATAGAGCAGTTTCAAAGGTTGAGGAGGTTGATACAGTTAAGATAGTTAATGATTAGGGATTAACAAATCTCCATTAATTGTGTTTTATTATTTTTAATGTCGAATGGATGTGTACGCGAGTATTGAAACTGGAAACCCACGTACAGATCTGTACGCGGGTTGCAATGGAGATACTCGCGTATAGTACATGGGATGCTGTGGAGATAGTCGCATACATACATGAGTTGCTGTGGAAAGAGTCACGTACAACAAACAACATATAGAAAGGTAAAATGGCAAGCTAGCTGGATAGTGAATGCATCTCATGTCATGCCCATATATAGTGTTTAGGCAACCTTCAATCCATAAATTTCCTTTTATGTGCCAACATATGAAGTGTCAGCACTCGAATGGAGAAGTGCCATTTGGGTTGATAACAGATGCCCCCTAATGTGTGAGGTCAGAGGGAAGCGATGGCTGAAATACATTATAATCTCTATCTTTGGAGAACTCAGAAATCCAATGGAGCAGAGGTAGTACCTAAAACAAATACATAATAATTTCATATACAAATTCATATATGAGGATGCTATGTTCAATATACTGGAACACTAGCTTCTTTACAAATGTTTAAGTACATCATATAGTACGGGTACAGGACCACGTATATTACAAAAGTGGATCGAAGCCACGATATACAATAATGATGAGTCTTCAAAGATCTGGAAGCTATGTACATAGGTAGAACATAATCTTGTGCAACTTAGTCCATAAACGGGGAACTAAGGTCTTCATAAACAATCCCAAAGAACCAGTACAATCCAAGCCATGTGAATAGATGTAGGCTGAAGTCGAACATGGAGCGGATTCAACAGATTGTCAATCAATAGGTGATAACTGACAACTGAAGCAAAGGAATTCACCAATGATGAAAGTGAATCCTGAGGTACGATCATCAAAACTCTAGGTCTTCGTCATCAGGAAGTGCTGATGCGAAACCATACTGTGATAAGGAAGGCAATAGATCCTCCAACGGATCACAAGAGTGACTAGGAATTGGGTAAAGGAAGGGAGACACAAGTGATAACAGATACGACAATGATGGGATCAGGGTATAGATCAGATATTGAGTTAAGTCCTTGAACAGTGAGCACGGCACAGAGATGACCCAAGGCAGATTTTAACTTTATAGTTATCTGTCATGTAGGAGACATGATCAGATTCCCCAAGTAGAACTGACAAGAGGAGGAGTAATAAACTCAAAGTAATAGCTAAACTAAAAGTGAACACTGAGACATGGGTATCGAAAAAGGCAGAAAGTGCTATGTTCAAGGATGACATGCTGCCACTAACTGAAAACCAAGAGAAAAACTCCTACCTTACCTTCCCTGTTAAATTTTAACGAATCCAGGAAAGTCAACTCAAGTCTCTCTTCATTTTTTAACAAGCTTGAAGAGAAGAGGGAATATTGCTTGATAGTGTCACTAATTCATGGATTTAATGAGCCCAAACTAATACATGCTCAGTCTATGTTTTCACATTTAGAGAGTCTGAAAACTCCAAAGAAGACTTCAGGGGGGTCCTTTTTCGTCCAATTTAGTCCCTCAAGTCCAGAAAAGTGATAAACCTATGCCTGAGAATACTCATCTCAATTCCAAAGAAAAGAGAGTGTTCCTTTCTTGTATTACTCCACATGGTCCGAGAAAGTGATAAACTACCACCAATGTGGATTCCCGTTCACATATTCTTAACGATCCTGAATGGACAAGTTTACTCGGTAGTCAAGTCTTTTTTGAGGAGTCAGACCTGGGCCTAAAGAAACTCAAAATCTTTCTCGTGAAGTTTTAATGAGTCTGAAAAAGTCAACCCACAGCCTCCTTACTATTTTTAACGATCTCGAAGGAGAGTAAAAATAATTCTCTAAATGCGAGGAGACAAGTGTCATAGGCAAGCGAAACTAGTTCCAAGCACGAGGAACAAACCCATGCATAATGCAAGGAAAGAGAGAAAGATAAGGACACTCAGAGAACATATCCTCAAGGTAAAAGGTGTCAAGTTGCAAAGGAAAAATGATACAAGGCTAAGTGACAATGAGAACAAATATGAGGGCTTATACAACGAGTTAAAAGCGTGGAAGCCGGCATCAGGCTCGAAATCACGAGCAAGATACATGAAAATGTAGTTACAACTTGAATAGCAAGATAAGGCTAGTAAACAGTTGTGAATCCAACTAAGAATCCTATCTCCAAGAAACAACAACATCAGGATCATATTCAAAATAAAAGTTCTGATGCAGGTTACTTTGGTAGAAACACATGCGACTTTGCTATCTTCTACAAAAGGTAAAGTCAAGGTAGAATTGACCAAAGAAGATTCTATAGAACCAAGGCTCGAGGGTTTATAATTAGTAAGATCAACCTCAGAAGGAGAGCAAAAATCAACAAGGGATATAGAGTCTACAGGAACAAACTTAGTATCACAGGAGTTGAAAAATTCATAAGAAAAATAAAACTCATCAGGACCACTGACTTTCTACTCGAAGGGAAAGTCCAAAAACTCAAAAAGACCAACATAAGAAGACCGATCCATGGGAAAATCAGGCTTACTAAGAAAATCAGGGTTAGACTTAGTCACAACTGAACCAGCATCCAAAAGAAGGTCGGACTGTATCAAAGACTCTAGGAAGACTTCATCTGAAGGAAGGAGATCATCCGAGATATGACACATGTCTAAAATTTCAAATGGATTAATAGAGTGGATATTAGGCCCCACAGTCTGTATAGGATGACTCATCTGGTCAACTGCTGGGACCAAGTCCCGAGAAGGTAAGCATGAAAATAGAGGCTACCTCTCAGCAGCAATTGAACGCAAAGGACATGAGGCCACATAGTTCACCTGTGGCGGGGTAGTGTCTATAGAAACACTGGGAATCAATAAAGGAAAGACCTGGTCTCTAGTTGGGTCAGAAGAAGGATCAAGAAAATCCAACTGATCAATAGTGACAATTTCTTAGCCATGATTAAATTACATCACATGAAAAAATGTTGCACCACAGCTTGCATGGCATAGACATAATCATGTCCAAGGAGCATATTAAAGTTCGAGGGGTCTTCTATCACCATGAATTCAACTAAGACGGTCTTCACACCCAAAGTAACAGGTGTTTGATCAAGAATTCCCAAGGCTATACAAGTTATTCTATCAAATGCCAGTAACTGACTAGTAATCGACACAAGGCTAGGAGATCGCATGCCTCACCAAGCATGAGCAGACAAGATACTAATTGAGGCTCCTTCATTAACAATAAAACAAGCAATTATGTATGGTTCAACTTTGACCTTTATCTGGAAAGGTGCATCAGAAGGAAGGCACGGCTCAACTAGGATATCCCAATCAAAGGAAGCAATCCGAGAGCTTGGTGGGGGTTGATCCGAAGTAAGTTTAGTGACCCTTTGTTCAGTAAGTTCTGAACTGGCAGTGAAGAAAATGTGACTAGTAGACACTTCACTCTCCAAAGGAAGAGTGGGATTGATCGATAATGGAATCAATTCAACCGCTTCATGAAAGTCACTCTCCAAAGGGAGAGTGGGATTGACCAAATATGATATTGGTTCAATCACATCAGGATCACTCTCTGAAAAAAGAGTGGGATCGACCAAAGCTGAGATTGGTTCGACCACTTGATCAACCAAAGGTTGAGTAGATTGTTGAGAAACTATAGGTTGTTTAGGAGAAGGAAATTCTTGATTCTTGGACCACACTCTTCGCACCTCTGCAATAGCAGGGCACTGGTGAGTAAGATGATCTCCCTCACATAGCTTACAAGGGAACTTAAGTTTGCACTTCGAACAACCAGTTTTCTCAACAGTGTCAACATGACTAGCAATGGCTGACTGTTTGCTCTTAGCATGACCTACAGAGGCTGAGAGTTTTCCCCCAACATGAAATACAGAGGATGGGTGACTGGGTCCAACCTAACTAAGAGAGGTTGGTTGTTGAGAGACTTCAAAATGTTCAAAAACAGGATGACCATGAAACCAAAATCTTCGCACCTCCATGATAGAAGGGCATTTATAAGTAAGGTGGTCTCCCTCACAAACCTTACAAGGAAACTTGGGCTTGTGTTTTGAACGGGTAGTCTTTTCAATAGTGTCAACATGACTCGCAGTGGCTGACAAATTGTGTTTAGCATGAACCACAGAGGCTGAGAGACTGCCCCCAGCATGACTTGCAGAGGATGAGAGACTGGGTCCAACATGACTTGCAGAGGTTCGATGAGCACCACTAGCATGAACAACAAATGCCGAATGGTTAGGATCAACATGCTTTGCAATAGTTGAGTGTGTGCCCCTAGCATGAACAACAGAGGCCGAATGGTTAGGATCAACATGCTTTGCATCAGTTGAGTGTGTGCCCCCAGCATGAACTTCAGATGTTGGTTGGATGGATCCAACATGACTTGCAGAGGTTGGATGGGGAGGTTCAACTTGAACATTAGAGGTTGAACGTGTGCCCTCTTGCTTATGTGCCTTCTTCCTATTCCTCCTTCTTTTACTCCTTTTAGACTATTGGTTACTAGTATCAGTACTTTCCCCGCATGAGGTAGAAGGAGGAGGAGAATCAACTACAGGTGAAGGGGAAGCAGTGTTTTTATGCCCTTGATATAAGGAGCTTACTTGTGAAGCATCAGGGGCATTCAGGACAGTTGGAGTGGAAAACAACCACACCGATAGCCCTAGGGTGAATCCAGGAAGATTCAAGGTGGCCATCAAGGGAACACCCGCATTCCCCATGAGAGGAATAGCACAAGGAGTTCCCAACATGGGGATCTCTTGGTTGGTGTTTAAAGGGGTGTTAGCCATAGTTTCAAACAAGGAGACAAAGTATGAGGTCGAAAAGCAACCAAAAGTACAAAGCACACACCTGAAGGCAAACTAAGTACAGACAAACCACAGAGCACTCACTGAAATTCCTAAAGCCAAACAGACAAATAGGTATAAGATATGCTTTTTAGAAGAAATTTGATAGACAATTACTTGGCATCCCTATATATGTTCTTAGGAACAAGCAAAGGAATCACCCACAGCCCTCCCACACCTTCTACCGAGGTTACCTTCCAAGCCCGTCCAAGGTCAACCAGAAATAGCCTTCCGGTGTACCTGTGTATGAACCCTAGATGTCAAAGAGACTAAATGCTACCTTAACTATATTGACACTCTGGAGGGACAGTCGCAAGCCTTGTTTGTATGCATGGGTAGGGTAGCAAAGCCCGAAACCCTGTGTAAGACATAATCCCCAGATGCATAAAAACCTTGGTCTACACTTTACAAGGAATCAGAGGGTTATCTCCTTAGTCCAAGCCTCCACATGGCCTCGTGCTTAACTCCCATTTGAGAGGATCTTCCCAGATACAATCAATGTAGAAAAGGGTTTACCTAGTGATTTGCCAACTATGTCTAAAATTTTAACACTTGTGGAGAGTTTAAACTCCCTAATACACAAGTCTAGCCTAATCTAGTTGTTGTATGACCCTATAAATAAAACTTACTAATGATTTTTAAATTATATCGTTTATTTTAAGGGTTTTTTTTAGTCATAGGGTAAATGGCATGAAAATTATATGGTGTTTTGACTCAAAGTTGAAACAAAATGACTAAGCAAAGAGATATGAAATGCAAAAAGAAAAAACTATTCTCTTTTTATTTTTTCAAATAGAAACTTGAAAACTACAAAAGAACAATTTATTTTTATTTTTTATTTTCAAAAACAATGATATGCCATGCAATCTAGACTAAAAACCTAATCTACATGCATATAAAGCAAACATGTGTTTTTTTTAATTTTTCTTTTATAAATGTGAAAGAAAAACAACGTATCAACTAATGCAGGCAAGTAATGTAAGCAAAGCAAATAGACAACTACTATGAACCTAAATGCACAATTCTTTAGTATGCTTGAATTAAACTAACTGTATAGAGTAAGAAAAGTGAAGTAAAACAGATTAATAAAACCAAAGATCTACCAACTAAGGAAGACTTGGAACCCTAGCTTGGGAAGACACAATGAATGGAAATCACTGAGATCAAACAAAGGTAAGTGACAAACCAATACTATTCAAAGATAGAGAAGGGTAAAACAGTGTCTAGAACCCTGATCATTGGTTCAGACAACCAGCACTCGAACCTTTCACCCAAAAGGCAAATCCACTTCAAGTTGCTAACGGAAAGACAATCCAAATAATAAAAACTCAAGGGCTTACTAGAAAGCACAAAGTATGGCTAACAAGGTCATCAAACTCACAGTGCAATGCTCATAGTGAAGGCCAGTCAGCAAAACAAAATCTATATAAGGATAGGGACAAGCAAACCCTAACCTAAAAATTTTGTTGCTCAAGCTTGTATGTGACTGTGTACAAGGGCAACCCATGTACTGTACGTGGATGTACTATAGAGCAACCCGCATACGCAGACCTCTGTACGAGACTGTGTATAAGAGAAACCCATGTACAGGAGTTCAATTTTTCAAAAAGGGAAAAATTATCAAGGACTTCAAAGCACCACTACAAATCTGAACCAAGACAAGACACCACACACTGAATCAAGGGAAAGACTGGGTACTGATCTACAGAGTTAACCCATAGCAGTCTGGGCTCCCCAGCGGAGTCGCCAGTTCTGTTGTTCAGGAATAAACACCCCTGTAACCAAGGGTTTGGGGTTATCAAGGTACTCTTAAAACTTGCAGACAATCAGCTTTAAAGTACATAAAAGGAATAGGAAGAAATGTTGAACTCACCTAATTAGCGACGGTTAATCCAAGCTTTCTCTTCTCCGGTTCTGCTCCTCTCCAAAGCTTTCAGGGATGCACCTCCTTCACTTGCAAAGAGAAAATCCTCCAAGTACAATCTTATACATGTATATATGACAAGTTAGATAAACAATATATAGAGTGCTTAATCATAAATATTCATCAAACCATGATACATGAAAGAGACTCAACACAAAGTTGGAAGAAGGATTCTCTTTATTAACAATAGTGAATGAGATAAGTGTACAACCCAACACCTGAAACAAGGAATCCTCTGCAACCAAAGGATTATGAGTTCTGCTGCTCCAAAGAATTCTGAATATATACCACCAGCATAACTTTGCTCTCCAAGTATGATTGATTAATGCCCTCCCCAAGGCCTCTATTTATACTTAGGAAAATAGAGCAGTTTCGAAGGTTGAGGAGGTCGAGACAGTTAAGATAGTTAATGATTAGGGCTTCACAAATCTCCATTAATCATGTTTTATTATTTTTAATGTTGAATGGATATGTACGCGAGTATTGAAACTAGAATCCCACGTATGACACGCGAGTTGCTATAAGGGAAACCCGCGTACAGATCTGTATGTGGGTTGCAATGGAGATACTCACATACAGTATGCGGGATGTTGTGGAGATAGTCGCGTACGTACACAAGTTTCTATGGAAATATTCACATGCATCAAACGGCATATAAAAAGGTAAAATGGAAAGCTGGTTGGATAGTGAATGCATCTCATGTCATGCCCATCTATAGTGTTTAGGCAACCTTCAATCCATAAATGTCCTTTTGTTTGCCAACATATGAAGTGTTGGCAGTCGGATGGAGAAGTGCCATTTGGGTTGATAACATGAAGTACCACATTTGTATGCATAGATACATTCAGGAGGAAATGGAGTTCCTCGACATCTCCTCGCTTGGTATGACATATCGATATACTGCCAAAATTGAGCAAAAATTCAAAAAAAAAAGCGAGACTTTGGATCTGTGGATCAGAGGCAAGGGAAAGGTGCCCCCAAACCGCAAAACCAAGGACACATCCAAGGCATGGAGAATCAATAAAACTTTCCAAAGCCTCAAGCAAAGAGCAACACAACAAAGCCGAAGAAGGAAGCAGGAAAGTGGTGCGAGTTCCATAAGAGCCCCACTCACAACACAAGTGAGTGTCGGGCCAAGCAGTCACTGGTGGCCGAGATAAAGGCTTCTAAATTAGATGTATACTCTGACACTAAATCAGAACCTGAGAAGGGGAATGATAAAGGGAAGAATATTATCGATGCATAGCCCAACGCCACCGTTGCTACCACGAAGATCCAAAAGGAAGAACCAGAAGATTCAAAGGAGGAGGAGCATCTTTTCCACTTCCAGATGTGGGTAAATGGTTCCCTGCTATAGTTCATTGTCGAAAGTGGGTGCCAAAAGATCCTGATTTTAAAAGAGGTCATGAAGCGGTTGGGTTTGCTGACCCTAGCACACCTGGAACCATACACCATCGGGTGGCTTCACCAAGGACGGGATCGCCGCGTCATCCAGCAGTGTCGCCTTCCCTACAGCATCAAGCCCTTAACCGATGAGGTATTATGTAATATTACTCCTCTTGATGTTTGTGATGTAGTATTAGGTCAACCATACTTATGGAAGTGACATACTAAGTATGAGTCTCGGCCTCGCACTCTTATTATTATGTTGGGAAATAATTTGTACAGGATACCAGAGGTACCACCTCCTTCCGCTATCTCTTTGGTTACTACAAAACAATGCAGTAAGCTCATTTCCAAAAACAGGAAGTTTGTTTTCTTGATTATCCACCCTTAGGGAAAGAAGAATATCGTGGACATGACCTCCAGATAGGGTGCCTCCATACAACAACAAAAAATGGACAAGGTCATGGAGGAGTCCTAGGAGGTATTCACCTCACCCACCGGGGTGCCTCTCCATTGTCAGGTCAAGCACCCCATCGATCTGACCCTAGGTGCGCTGCTACCCAATAGACCGATCTATTGACACTCTGTTCTAGAGAATGATGAAATCAAGAGGCAAATTCAGGAGCTGCTGTAGAAGGGTGATATCTGGCCAAGTTCATAGCCCTGTGGGAGCCCAATCATGTTGGTACAGAAGACGAATGGGACTTGGAGACTCTGTATTGACTATCGGGTGTTGAACAAGATCACTGTCTGAAATAGGTACCCGATCCCATGGATTGATGACCTCTTGGACCAGCTTAAAGGGAAAAATATTTTAGCAAGATCGACTTAAATTCTAGGTATCACCAGGTACCGATCGAACCTACCAATGTCTGGAAGACTGCCTTCAAATCCAAAGAGGTACTTTTCGAATGGTTGCTCATGCCTTTTGGGCTGACAAATGCTCCTGAAACCTTCATGAAACTGATGAACTACATCTTGCATCCATTCACCAACTCATTTTTAGTAGTATAGTTCGATGACATCCTGATCTTCAGCCAGACTTGGGAAGAGCACCTCCACCACATCCGACAGGTCCTCCAAACATTGCGGCAGCACAAGTTGTGTGCCAATTTGGACAAGTGCACTTTTGGCATGACCCAGGTTCAATATATGGGATAAATTATTAATGAGTGTGGGGTACATGTGGATCCAACCAACATCCAGGTCATTCAGGATTAGCCAGCCCCATCTACTCTAATAGAGCTTCGCAGATTTCTGGGCCTTGTTAATTTCTACCGCAGGTTCATGTTGGGATTCTCTCATATCACTTGCCCCTTGAGTCAAGTCACCAAGGGAGGAGCAAAAGAAAAATTATTTTGGTCGGAAACTCAGAAGAAGGCATTTGCATAATTGAAACATCGCCTCTGTTGTGCCCCAGTGCTCACATTTTCAGACTTGCAACAACCATTTGAGATCGAGACAGATGCCTCTAACTATGCTATTGGGGTAGTGCTTACTGGATAAGGGCATCCAGTGGCATATCACAGTGAGACACTATCCAACATAGTCCAAAAATATCCCATTTATGACAAAGAGATGTATTCCATTGTACATGCTTTCCGATAATGGAAGCATTACATTTTGGGGAAGGAAACGATCATCCACATAGACCACTGACCCCTGCAGTTCATATAGACACAACGGAAGTTACAGAACGATCACCATCAGAAATGGTCCACATATCTACAACAGTTTCATTTGAACATCAAGTACAAGAAAGGAAGCACCAATAATGTTGCAGACTACCTCAGCTGACCACCGATCGTGGTGATAACCACTGTGCTCAACTCTTGTGGGCACGAGACTTTTGATTGGCCGCTTCTCTACAAGAGCGATCCAAAATTTAGCCACACATACCAGCCACTCTTGGAGGGAAACCAAGTTCCAAAATTTCACCTCTAGGATGTACTAATATGTCACATGGGAGACCTTTTTGTTCCTTCAAGCGAGCGTGCCAAGATGATATGGGAAGCACACTATAGTCGGGTCGCTAGGCATTTCAGGGTCGAGAAAACCCTGGCAGTATTGCAGAAGTACTTCTATTGGCCGAACCTTTGACAGGACATCGGGAAGTATATCTGATCCTGCATTGCCTGCACCATTGCCAAACCATCCATTAAGAAGTAAGGCCTCTATACTCCGTTACCTACCCCTAGTCGACCTTGGGAATCCATCTCCATGGATTACATTTTAGGCCTTCCTTCTACTAAGCACGAAAAACGACTGTGTGTTTGTGGTCGTTGATAGATTCTCAAAGATGGCCATAATGGCGGCCTGCAAGAGGAATATCACAACAGAAGCCAATGCTAAACTCTTCTTTGAATGAGTTTGGGTACACTTTGGGATCCCACAGTCTATAATCTCAGACCGGGATAACAAGTTCCTTAGTACATTATGGTCTAGCCTATGGTCAATGCTAGACACCAAGCTCACAAAGTCCACAGCTTTCCATCCCTTGAGTGATGGCCAGACAGAGGTCATCAACAGGATGATCGTACACATTTTGTGCATGTACAACTCAAAGAATCCACACACATGGTATGAGAGCCTCCCCTATGTACAACACAGCTACAACTGGGCCCTCCAAAGCTCAACCAACCACAACCCCTTTCAGGTGGGCTTGGGATTCCAGCCACTATGTCCCATTGACGTAGCGATGCCATTTACAGCTACTGAGGATGATTCAGCTCATATCCAGTCTGAAGTTTCCAAGGCAAATAGCTTCATTGAGCGCATTTAGTGCATTCACCAACATGTTCATGACATATTGGACAGTTCCATTGCTAAGTACAAGAAGTAACATGATTAACATCGGGTGCAACACAAATTCCAGGTGGGCAACAAAGCGTTTCTACATTTGTAGAAGGAGCACCTCACTAGAGCATGCCGCAATATTTGCCCGCTCTGATATGGGCCATACACCATCACCAAAGCTATCAGGGACAATGCCTTTGAGCTCAGTTTTCCACCATTCCTTGGTTTGTACCCAGTGTTCAATGTGGACCGCCTTTGGTACTACTTTCCACCTATACTGGACACATCAGACATGGCATAACAACTCACACCAACAGATTTAAACCATGACTGCATGGAACAAGCCACAACTGATCGAATTATGAACACACAGATCAAGAACACCCACCAGTAGAATATCTTGCTATATCGAGTTGTCAAAGCAGGCCAATTCCTTCACCAGGGAAAGTGGCTCACTGGGGATGAAGTTCAGCAGAAGTTTCCTTATCTCATGGAGGAACTCAACGCAATGGGGACCATTGCTTCCTAGGGGGGGGGGGGGATGATCCAGGAGGATATTGATGGCCACCCACCTATTCCACTTGAACCCCCACCATTGTTTCTTTTAGTTTTCCAGTTTCCTTAATTGTAGGACAATTTACTATTTTTGGCAGTTTTCGGATCCTAAACTTCTGGAGCCGTTTTGAGGCCCTAAACAACATTTTTTCAGCATTGAATGGTTGAGAAAATATGAGTTTGTTTCGATTCTAGACTCAATATTTTCCATTTTAGGATGTAGTCCTTAAACAGATCTTTCTAATGATTTATCATGCTCGTCAAACAGAGGTAGTATGCTAAAGTTACGACCCCGGGAAATTGATGTACCAAGTTACCCAACGGGGCTGACATTATGGCGTTTCACCTCCTAAGGTTGAGTTTTTGCATATGTAGGGTTTCCATTGTTTCTCAATAATATATAGGCCTTCGAGCCTCATTGTAACATAGAGTTCAGAGGCATGTGGCCGCCACATCTCTTCTCAGAGATAAGCTACCGGCACTCTAGCTATTTTATTTCGATTCTATATGTAAACAAGTTTAAGTCATTGATTAATGAAATGAAGTGTTATTTCTGTTGCATATTTGTTTATGTGGTTATTTGTGTATTCTGTTGCGTTCCTGCATAAATCTGGATAAGTGGTATCAGAGCAATCTGTTCTTTCTCGATCCTTCTTTGCATGTCCCCAACGAGGGTGGGGTATAAAGAGTTAGGGCTTGATCTGGTTGAACCTTTGCAAGATCAGCCTCACAAATCTCGATGGTCACCAATGGGGGACGAAAAGAAAGACAAGGGTGTAGAATATGCTATCAAAATTTTTCTCGAGGAGGCCCTTGAAAAACAAAGGAGCGCAATGATGGATAACTTCACCCAGATCCTTCAATGACTTTCCACTGGCGACGGATCTGCATCTAGAAGCCACTCTGGAGCCACAACCTCTTTTAAGGTACAAGTAAACTTCAACATTCCCATATTTGTTGGCCAAATAGATGCAGATGTCGTAGATAGATGGTTGAATGTGTTAGAAGGATATTTCTCGGTTCATGACTTTTCTGACCAGGAAAAGATTACTTTTTCTCTACTCAAAGCCACCCCCCATGTCAAGGACTGGTGGGAAACCTATTGTGAGAGAAAGGACAAGGAGGAACCCTCTCTGTTCTCGGCCATAGCCACTTGTAATTCTTTCCGAGATGCCATAAAGGGACAATATTATCCAGTGGGGAGCTATGAGGACAAGTACATACAATTGACTGCGTTGCCGCAGCAAAAAGATCAAGATGTGCATGAGCTAATGAATCTGTTCCATACCCTGCGCACCAAGTTGGGCATAAAAAATTCAGAGAAACATTTGGTGCTGAAGTACCACAGTTGTCTAGAAAAATACATTCAGGAGGAGATAGAGTTCCTCGACATCTCCTCGCTTGGTACGGCATATCAGTATGCTGCCAAAATTGAGCAATAATTCAAACAGAAAAAGCCAGACTTTGGATCTGTGAATCAGAAGCAAGGGAAAGGTGCCCCCAAACCACAGAACCAAGGACACAACCAAGGCATGGTGAATCAAGAAAACTTTCCAAATCCTCAAGCAAAGAGCAACATTGTAAATCCGAAGAAGGAAGCGGGAAAGTGGTGCGAGTTCCAGAAGAGCCCCACTCACAACAGAAGTGAGTGTCAGTCTAAGCAGTCACTGGTCGCTGAGATAAAGGCTTCTAAATCAGATGCATACTCTGACACTGAATCAGAACCCAATAAGGTCAATTATAGAGGGAAGAATATTATCGATGCAGAGCCCAATGCCACCATTGCTACCATGAAGATCCAAAAGGAAGAACCAGAAGATTCAGAGGAGGAGGAGCATCTTTTCCACTCCCAGATGTGGGTAAAGGGTTCCACACTATAGTTCATTCTCAACAGTGGGAGTCAAAAGAACCTAATTTCAGTAAAGTTTGTGAAGTGGTTGGTGTTGTCAACCACAACACACCCGCAGCCATACACCATCGAGTGGATTCACCAAGGACGGGATCTCTGCGTCAGCCAGCAGTGTCGCCTTCCCTATAGAATCAATCCCTTCACTGATGAGGTATTATGTTATATTGCTCCTCTTGATGTTTCTGATGTATTATTAGGTCAACCATACTTATGGAAGCGACATGTTATGTATGAGTCTCGTCCTTGCGCTCTTATTATTACATTGGGAAATAATTTGTACAACATACCAAAGGTACCACCTCCTGCCGCTATCTCATTAGTTACTGCAAAACAATGTAGTAAGCTCATTTCCAAAATCGAGAAGCTTGTTTTCTTGATGATCCACCCTCAGTGAAAGAATAAGATCGTGGCCATGACCTCCAGAAAGGGCCCCTCCATACAACAACAACAAATGGACAAGGTTGTGGAGGAGTACTGGGACATATTCACCTCACCCACTGAGGTGCCTCTCCATTGTTAGGTCAAGCACTCCATCAATCTGACCCTAGGTGCGTCGCTGCCCAATGGACCGATCTATCAACACTCTATTATGGAGAATGATGAAATCAAGAGGCAAATTCAGGATATGCTGTAGAAGGGTCACATCCGGCCAAGTTCATTGCCTTGTGGGAGCCCTATCATGTTGGTACAGAAGAAGGATGGGACTTGGAGACTCTTTATTGACTATCAGGCACTAAACAAGATCATTTTCTAGAATAGGTACCCGATCCCACAGATTGATGACCTCCTGGACCAGCTTAAAGGGGAAAACATTTTTTCAAGATTGATTTAAAGTTCGGGTATCACCAGGTATCGATCGAATCGACCGATGTGTGGAAGACTGCCTTCAAAGCCAAGGAGGGCCTTTTCGAATGGTTGGTCATACCTTTCAGGCTGACAAATGCTCCTGCAACCTTCATGAGACTGATGGATGACATCTTAAGGCCATTCACCAACTCATTTGTAGTAGTATACTTGGATGACATCCTGATCTTTAGCCAGAATTGGGAAGAGCACCTCCACCACATCCGACAGGTCCTTCAAACATTGTGGCAGCACAAGTTGTGTGACAATTTGGACAAGTGCACTTTTGGCATGACCCAGGTTCAGTATATTTGATACATTATTGATGAGTGTGGGGTACATGCATATCCAACCAAGATCCAAGTCATTTGGGATTGGCCAGCCCCAACTACTCTAACAGAGCTTCGCAGCTTTCTGGGCCTTGCTAATTTCTACTGCAAGTTCGTGTTGGATTCTCTCATATCACTTCGCCCTTGAGTCAAGTCACCAAGGGAGGAGTGAAAGAAAAATTATTTTGGTTGGAAACTCAACAGAAGGCGTTTGCAGAATTGAAACATTGCCTATGCTATGCCCCAGTGATCACATTACCAGACTTGCAACAACCATTTGAGATCAAGACAAATGCCTCTTACAATGCTATTGGGGCAGTCCTTACTCAACAAGGGAATCCAATGGCATATCACAGTGAGACACTGTCCGACACAGTCCGCAAATATCCCACTTTTGACAAAGAGATGTATTCCATTGTACAGGATTTCCAACAATGGAAGCATTACATTTTGGGGAAGGAAACGATCATCCACACAAAACACCGACCCCTACAGTTCATACAGACACAAGGAAAGTTACAAAATGATTGCCATTAGAAGTGGTCCATATGTCTACAATAGTTTCATTTGAACATCAAGTACAAGAAAGGAAGCACCAATAATGTTGCAGACTGCCTCAGCCAACCACCCATCGTGGCGATAACCACCGTGCTCAACTCTTGTGGGCACGAGACTTCTGATTGGCCGCTTCTCTACAAGAGAGATCAAGAATTCAGCCACATATACCAAACACTCTTGGAGGGAAATCAAGTTCCAAAATTTCACCTCCAGGATGTACTACTATGTCACATGGGACCTCTTTGTGTTCCTTCAAGCGAGCGTGCCAAGATGATCTAGGAAGCACACAACAGTTGGGTCACTAGGAATTTTGGGGTAGAGAAAATAGTGGCAGTATTGTAGAAGTATTTCAATTGCCTAAACCTTCAATAGGACGTCAAGAAGTACATCTGATCCTGCACTGCCTGTGACATTGGTAAACCATCCATCAAGAAGCAAGGCCTCTATACTCCGTTTCCTACCACTAGTCGACCCTGGGAATCCATCTCCATGGATTACATGTCGGGCCTTCCTTTTACTAAGCACGACAATGACTGTGTGTTTGTGGTCATTGACAGATTCTCAAAGATGGCCATAATGGCGGCCCGCAAGAAGAATATCATAGCAGAAACCACTGCAAAAATATTCTTTGAATGAGTGTGGGTACACTTTGGGATCCCACAGTCTATAATCTCGGACCAGGATAATAGGATCCCTAGTACATTCTGGTCTAGCCTATGGTCAATGCTAGACACCAAGATCACAAAGTCCACAACTTTCCATCCCCACACTAATGGCCAGACAAAAGTCATCAATAGGATGATCATACACATTTCACGCGCATACAAGTCAAAGCATCCATGCACATGAGATGAGAGCCACCCCTATATAAAACACAGCTATAATCAGGCCCTCCACAGCTCAACCAACCACAGCTCCTTTCAGGTGGGCTTGGGATTCCAACCACTATGTCCCATTGACGTAGCGATGTCATTTGTAGCTATTGAGGATGATTCAGCTGTCACGTCCCTAGCCCTCAACCAGCGAAGAGGACGCGACGAGAACAACAAACACAGCCGGGCAAGATGCCCAATGAACATAAACAGAAAACAAATGCTGGAACTAAGCATACACAGATGCATTTATCTTCAATCATACAGCGGAAGCAACTCACACATTCCAGCAATCTCCATGTTCATTATAATTCATTTAACATCAATATAAAATTTGCAGAGATGGAATAACCAGCAGCACTTATCTCTTGATGAGGAATTCACCCGCAACCAGCTACGTCGCTGCAACGTTCCACCCAACCATAGGCCAGCTTGCTCATCAGTCTCTCAGCAACGCTGCCACCCCCGAGCTGGGCATGATTCCTCCGGACTAAGGGTCAATTGCAGGCTTACACATAGCCAAGGGGACACATAACAGCCAAACCGACACTACTGGGTTTCACAGGCTTTCAACAGACAAGCCAAGCCAGCACAGCCCGAAGGCTAACCATTGCACTCAGGCAACCAATTAGCTATCACAGCTTAAACAGGGAAAACGAATTCTTGAGTCATTCTTGGCCCTATCATGGCCAAAATGACTCTCACTCGAATGTACAATGGCCCCCAAACGTAACAGCAAATACATTCACAACATGGGGAAGACTACAGCCCCGAAATCTACCAGTGAGCATAACTTACAGCAGGGAAAACGACCCAATTAATCGGTGAGACAGCCAAAAACGTGAATGGCCCTTCACAGTCAGTCGTGGATACAAGAGCACGGCTCTCAGCTCACTATGTGCGCCCCAAACAGAAGAATACCTGTGCGTGAGTAAACAATCTGACCCAGCAAGGAAAAGAACAGACAATGGAGGCCCTGCGTGAGGAAAAACGGCTCCAGTTTTTCCCGTGGATGCACCACTAACAGGAAGGACGCGAATTTGCAGTTCGTGGGTGCTCAGCAACTCGTGGGGGAGAGGAAGAAAACCTCAGTGAGACCAAAAACGCCCCCAAAACCTGTGCGTGAGGAGCCAACAGACCAAAAAATCGTGGTAGGGTGAACCGACCAAGGATGAGTGCGTGAGGGAGAAGAATGGGCAGATGTGGGTGGAGTGAGCAAGTGGGTAAGGCTGACAGCCTGCCACAACCACCACCACTTCAGCAATAACTGCCCCAACCACCGGCTGAAGCATTAAAGAGGTTGGGAGAGGTTGGATGAGACAAAAGGGTGACAAATAACAAAGGTAGAAAACCACAAGGTAATAAAACATGGGTTTTTCCCCCATAACCAAGGTTTGACATCCCCCACCCCTTATCCTTTGGAACCATGCCCTTTTCATTCAACGTTGCACTACCGTAGCTGGTTGTGGTTTATTTTAATTGATGTGTGGGTTTACATGATGCCGAATTAAAATGTGCCGGATAGCACGACATACCACCGGCAATTATCCCCATTGCCGAAACATACACAACAAAATCGATGGTGGTGCTTTTGCCCTGAGCTCCTCACCATGATTAATTACAATATATACATCATGCATACGGGGTCGAAACCGGGGATGTGACATCAGCTCATATCCAATTTGAAGTATCCGAGGCAAACATCTTCATTGAGCGCATTCAGCACATTCGCTAATAGGTTCATGACATATTGGACAGGTCCAATGCTAAGTACAAGAAGCGACATGATCAGGATCGGGTGCAACACAACTTCCAGGTGGGCGACAAAGTGTGGCTACATTTGTAGAAGGAGTGCCTCATTGGACCCCACCGCAAGATTTTCCCACTCCAATATGGGCCATACACCATCACCAAAGCTATCGGGGACAATGCCTTCGAGCTCAGTATTCCACCATTCCATGGTCTGCACCCAGTGTTCAATGTGGACCGCCTTTGATCCTACTTTCCACCTCTACTGGACACATCAGACATGGCAGAACAACTCACACCAACATAGTTAAACCCTGACTACATGGAACAAGCCACAACTGATCGGATTATGGACACATAGATCAAGAACACCCACCAGCAGAAGATCCAGCTATATCAATTTGTCAAAGTAGGCCAACTCGTTCCCTAGAGAAAGTGACTCACCAGGGACCAAGTTCAACAGAAGTTTCCTCATCTCATGGAGGAACTCAACGCAATGGGGACCATTGCTTCCTAAGGGGGGAGGAATGATCCGGGAGGATATTCGTGGCCACCCACCTATTCCACTTGGACCCCAACCATTGTTTCTTTCAGTTTTCCAATTTCCTTAATTGTAGCACAATTTACTATTTTTGGCAGTTTTGTGGGTCCTCAACTTTCGGAGCCGTTTTGATGCCCTAAACGACTTCTTTTCGTCATCGAATGGTAAAAAAAAATGAGTTTGTTTCAGACTTAATATTTGCTATTAGTGAATGTATTCCTTAAACAGATCTTTCTAATGATGTATCATGCGTGTCAAACAGAGGTAATATGCTAAAGTTACGACCCCGGGAAATTGATGTACCAAGTTACCCAACGGGGCCGACATTATGGCGTTTCACCTCCTAGGGTTGCGTTTTTGCATATGTAGGGTTTCCATTGTTTCTCAATAATATATAGGCCTTCGAGCCTCATTGTAACATAGAGTTCAGAGCCATGTATCTGCCACATCTCTTCTCAGAGATAAGCTACCAGCACTCTAGCTAGTTTATTTCCATTCTATATGTAAACAAGTTTCAGTTATTGATTAATGAAATGAAGTGTTATTTCTGCTACATATTTGTTTATGTGGTTATTTGTGTATTCTGTTGCGTTCCTACATAAATCCAGATAAGTGGTATCAGAGCAATCTGCTCTTTCTCGATCCTTCTTTGCATGTCCCCAACGAGGGCAGCGTATAAAACGTTAGGGCTTGATCTGGTTGAACCTTTTCATGATGAACCTCAAAAATCCTGACGGCCAACCATGGGGGACAAAAAGAAAGATGAGGGCGCAAAATATACTATCAAAATGTTGCTTGAGGAGGCCCTTGAAAAACAAAGGAGCGCGATGTTGGATAACTTCGCTCAGATCCTTCAACAACTTCCCACTGGCAACACATCTGCATCTAGCAGCCACTTTGGAGGCGCAACCCCTTTTAAGGTACAAGTAAACTTCAACATTCCCATATTTGATGGTCGAATAGATGTAGACATTGTAGATAGATGGTTGAATCTATTCGAAGGATATTTCTTGGTTCATGACTTTTCTGACTGGGAAAAGATTACTTTTTCTCTACTCAAAGCCGACCCCTATGTCAAGGACTGGTGGGAAACCTACTGTGAGAGAAAGGATGAGGAGGAATCCTCTCTGTTCTTGGTCGTACCCACTTGGAATTCTTTTCGAGATGCCATAAAGTGAGAATATTATCTAGTGCGGAGCTATGAGGACAAGTACATACAATGGACTACGTTGCGGCAACAAAGAGATCAAGATGTGCATGAGATGACGAATATGTACCATACCCTTTGGACCAAGTTGGGTATCAAAGATTCAGAGAAACATTTGGTGCTGAAGTACCACAGTTTTCTACACAAATACATTTAGGAGGAAATGGATTTCCTCAACATTTCCTCGATTGGTACGGCATATCGGTATGCTACCAAAATTGAGCAAGAATTCAAACAGAAAAAGCAAGACTTTGGATCTGGGAATCAGAAGCAAGGGAAAGGTTCCCCCAAACCGCAGAACCAAGGACACAGCCAAGGCATGGTGAATCAAGAAAACTTTCCAAAGCCTCAAGCAAAGAGCAACATAGTAAATCCAAAGAAGGAAGTGGGAAAGTGGTGCGAGTTCCAGAAGAGCCCCACTCACAACACAAGTGAGTGTCAGTCTAAACAGTCACTGGTGGTTGAGATAAAGGCAGTCACTTCGCTCAGATCCTTCAACAACTTCCCACTGGAAATGCATCTGAAAAGAAAGACTTTGGATATGGGAATTAGAAGCAAGGGAAGGGTTCCCCCAAACCGCAGAACCAAGGACACAGCCAAGGCATGGTGAATCAAGAAAACTTTCCAAAGCCTCAAGCAAAGAGCAACATTGTAAATCTGAAGAAGGAAGCGGGAAAGTGGTGCGAGTTCCAGAAGAGCCCCACTCACAACACAAGTGAGTGTCAGTCTAAGCAGCCACTGGTGGCTGAGATAAAGGCTTCTGAATCAGATGCATACTCTGACACTGAATCGGAACTCGAGAAGGGGAATGACAGAGGGAAGAAGATTATCGATGTAGAGCCCAATGCCACCGTTGCTACGACGAAGATCCAAAAGGAAAAACCAGAAGATTCAGAGGAGGAGGAGTGTCTTTTCCACTCTTAGATGTGGGTAAAGGGTTCCCCGCTACAGTTCATTGTCGACAATGGGAGCCAAAAGAACTTGATTTCAGCAGAGGTCATGAAGCAGTTGGGTTTGCCGACCACAGCACACCCGCAGCCATACACCATCTGGTGGCTTCACCAAGGAAGGGATCTCTGCGTCAGCCAGCAATGTCACCTTCCCTACAACATCAAGTCATTCATTGATGAGGTATTATGTGATATTGCTCCTCTTGATGTTTGTGATGTATTATTAGGTCAACCATACTTATGGAAGCGACATGCTGTGTATGAGTCCCGACCTCACACTCTTATTATTACGTTGGGAAATAATTTGTGTAGGATACCATAGGTACCACATCCTACCGCTATCTCTTTGGTTACTACACAACAATGTAGTAAGCTCATTTCCAAAACTGGGAAGTTTGTTTTCTTGATGATCTGCCCTTAGGGAAAGAAGAATATCGTGGCCATGACCTCCAGATAGGGCCCCTCCGTACAACAACAACAAATGGACAAGGTCATGGAGGAGTACCTGGACATATTCACCTGACCCACTGGGTTGCCTCTCCACTGTTAGGTTAAGCACCCCATCTATTCGACCCCAGGTGCACCAATGCCCAATGGACTAATCTATCGATGCTCTGTTCTGGAGAATGATGAAATCAAGAGGAAAATTTAGAAGTTGTTGCAGAAGGGTCACATTCGACCAATTTCATCACCCTGTGGGAGCCCGATTATGTTGGTACAGAAGAAGGATGGGACTTGGAGACTTTTTATTGACTATTGGGTGCTGAACAAGATCATTGTTCGGAATAGGTACCCGATCCCATGGATTGATGACCTCCTGGACCAACTTAAAGCAAAAAAATATTTTAGCAAGATCAACTTAAAGTATGGGTATCACCAGGTACTGGTCGAACCCACTGATGTGTGGAAGACTACCTTTAGAGCCAAGGAGGGACTTTTCGAATGGTTGCTCATGCCATTCGGACTTACAAATGCTCCTGCAACCTTCATGAGACTGATGGATGACATCTTGCGGCCATTCACCAACTCATTTGTAGTAGTATACTTGGATGACATCCTGATCTTCAACCAGACTTGGGAAGAGCACCTCCACCACATCCGACAGGTCCTCCAAACATTGCAGCAGCACAAGTTGTGTGCCAATTTGGACAAGTTCACTTTTGGCATGACCTAGGTTCAGTATCTAGGATACATTATTGATGAGTGTGGGGTACATGTGGATCAAACCAAGATCCAAGTCATTCGAGATTGGCTAGCCCCAACTACTCTAATAGAGCTTCATAGCTTTTTGGGCCTTGCTAATTTCTACCACAGGTTCATGTTGGGATTCTCTCATATCACTTGGCCCTTGAGTCAAGTCACCAAGGGAGGAGCGAAAGCAAAATTATTTTGGTAGGAAACTTAGCAGAAGCCATTTGCAAAATTGAAACATCGCCTCTGTTGTGCCCCAGTGCTCACATTACCAGACTTACAACAACCATTTGAGATCGAGAAAGATGCCTCTGACTATGCTATTGGGGCAATCCTTATTCAACAAGGGCATTAACTGGCATATCACAGTGAGACACTGTTCGACACACTCTACAAATATCCCACTTTTGACAAAGATATGTATTCCATTGTACAGGATTTTCGATAATGGAAGCATTACATTTTGGGGAAGGAAACTATCATCCACACAGACCACCGACCCCTGCAGTTCATACAGACACAAGGGAAGTTACAGAACGATCGCCATTAGAAGTGGTCCACATATCTACAACAGTTTCATTTGAACATCATGTACAAGAAAGGAAGCACCAATAATGTTGCAGACTGCCTCAACCGACCACCGATCGTGGTGATAACCACCATGCTCAACTCTTGTGGGCACGAGACTTTTGATTGGCCACTTTTCTACAAGAGCAATCCAAAATTCAGCCACACATACCAAACATTCTTGGAGGGAAACCAAGTTCCAAAATTTCACCTCCAGGATGTACTACTATGTCACATGGGACACCTTTGTGTTCCTTCAAGCGAGTGTGCCAAGATGATCTGGGAAGCGCACTACAATCGGGTCGCTGATCATTTCGGGGTCAATAAAATAGTGGTAGTATTGCAGAATTATTTCTATTGGCCGAACCTTCGACAGGACATTGGGAAGTACATCCGATCCTGCACTGCCTGCACCATTGCCAAACCATCCATTACAAAGCAAGGCCTCTATACTCTGTTTCCTACCCCTATTCGGCCTTGGGAATCCATCTCCATGGATTACATGTCAGACCTTCCTTCTACTAAGCATGGCAATGACTGTGTGTTTGTGGTCGTTGACAGATTCTCAAAGATGGCCATAATAGCAGCCTGTAAGAAGAATATCACAGCAGAAGCCAATGTTAAACTCTTCTTTGATTGAGTGTGGGTACACTTTGGGATCCCACAGTCTAGAATCTCAAACTGGGACAAAATATTCCTTAGTACATTCTGGTCTAGCCGATGATCAATGCTAGACATCGAGCTCACAAAGTCCACAGCTTTCCATCCCCAAACTGATGGCCAGACACAGGTCATCAACAGGATGATTGTACACATTTTACACATGTACAACTCAAAGCATCCACGCACATGGGATGAGAGCCTCCCCTATGTACAACACAGCTATAACTGGGTCCTCCATAGCTCAACCAACCACAGCCTCTTTCAGGTGGGCTTCGGATTCAGCCCATTATGTACCATTGACATAGTGATTCCATTTGCAGCTGTTGAGGATGATTCATCTCATATCCAGTGTGAAGTTTCCAAGGCGAACAACTTCATTGAGCACATTCAACATATTCGCCAACAGGTTCAAGACATATTGGGCAAGTCCAATGCTAAGTACAAGAAGCGACATGATCAGCATCGGGTGCAACACAACTTCTAGGTGGGTGACAAAGTGTGGCTACATTTACAGAAGGAGCCCCTCGCTGGACCACACCGCAAGCTTCCCCTGCTCTGAAGCAGCCATACACCATCACCAAATTTGTCAGGGACAATGCCTTCAAGCTGAGTATTCCACCATTCCTTGGTATTCACTCAATGTTCAATGTGGAACGCCTTCGTTCCTACTTTCCACCTCTACTGGACACATCAGACATGGCAAAACACCTCACACCAACAGAGTTAAACCCCGACTGCATGGAACAAGCCACAACTGATCGGATTATGGGCACATAGATCAAGAACACCCACTAGTAGAAGATCCATCTATATCAAGTTGTCAAAGCAGGCCAACTCCTTCATGAGAGAAAGTGGCTGACCAGGGACCAAGTTCAACAGAAGTTTCCTCATCCCATGG
Organism: Pseudotsuga menziesii; assembly: GCA_001517045.1. NCBI lineage: Eukaryota > Viridiplantae > Streptophyta > Pinopsida > Pinales > Pinaceae > Pseudotsuga > Pseudotsuga menziesii. The sequence continues at coordinate 698,879 of LPNX010993732.1, forward strand.
AGGAACTCAACGCAATGGGGACCATTACTTCCTAAGGGGGGAGGAATGATCCAGGAGGATATTGGTGACCACCCATCTATTCCACTTGGACCCCCACCATTGTTTCTTTCAGTTTTCCAGTTTCCTTAATTGTAGCACAATTTACTATTTTTGGCAGTTTTCGGGTCCTAAACTTTCGGAGCCGTTTTGAGGCCCTAAACAACTTTTTGTTGGCATCGAATGGTCGAGTAAATATGAGTTCATTCTGAACTTGATATTTATTGTTTGTGCATGTAGTCCCTAAACAAATATTTCTAACGATGTATCATGCGCATCAAATGGAGGTAGTATGCTAAAGTTACGACCACTAGAAATTGATGTACCAAGTTACCCAACAGGGACCACATTCTGGCGTTTGACCTCCTAGGGTTGGGTTTTTTCATATGTAGGGTTTCCATTGTTTCTCAATAATATATAGGCCTTCGAGACTCATTGTAACATAGAGATCAGAGCCATGTAGCCACCACATGTCTTCTCAGATATAAGCTACCAGCACTCTAGCTAGTTTATTTCCATTATGTATGTAAACAAGTTTCAGTTATTGATTAATGAAATGAAGTGTTATTTCCACTGCATATTTGTTTATGTCATTATTTGTGTATTATGTTATGTTCTTGCATAAATCCGGATAAGTGGTATCAGAGCAATTTTCTCTTTTTCGATCCTTCTTTGCATGTCCCCAACAATGGCGGGGTATAAAGAGTTAGGGTTCAATCTAGTTGAACCTTTGCAAGATCAGCCTCGCAAATCCTGACGGAAACCCATGGGGGATGAAAAGAAAGAAAAGGGCATAGAANCAATGGCGGGGGATAAAGAGTTAGGGTTCAATCTAGTTGAACCTTTGCAAGATCAGCCTCGCAAATCCTGACGGAAACCCATGGGGGATGAAAAGAAAGAAAAGGGCATAGAATGTCCTATCAAAATGTTGCTCAAGGAGGCCCTTGAAAAACAAAATAATGCGATGATGGATAACTTTTCCCAGATCCTTCAACAACTTTCCACTGGCGGCACATCTGAAACTAGCAGCCACTTTGGAGGTGCAACCCCTTTTAAGGTACAAGTAAACTTCAGCATTCCCATATTTGACGGTCGAATAGATGCGGACGCTGTAGATAGATGGTTGAATCTATTAGAAGGATATTTCTCGATTCATGACTTTTTTTATCGAGAAAATATTACTTTTTCTCTACTCCGAAAGGCGCCCCCCATGTCAAGGACTGGTGGGAAACCGACTGTGAGAGAAAGGATGAGGAGCAACCCTCTCTGTTCTCGGCCCTACCCACTTGGAATTCTTTCTGAGATGCCATAAAGGGACAATATTATCTAGTGCGGAGCTATGAGGACAAGTACATACAATGGACTACACTGCGGCAGCAAAAAGATCAAGATGTGCATGAGCTGATGAATCTGTTCCATACCCTGCGCACCAAGTTAGGTATCAAATATTTAAAGAAACATTTGGTGCTGAAGTACCGTAGTTGTCTGCATAGATACATTCAGGGGGAAATGGAGTTCCTCGACATCTCCTCGCTTGGTACGGCATATCGGTATGCTACCAAAATTGAGCAAAAATTCAAACAGAAAAAGCGAGACTTTGGATCTGTGAATCAGAAGCAAGGGAAAGGTGCCCCCAAACCACAGAACCAAGGACACAGCCAAGGCATGGAGAATCAAGAAAAATTTCCAAAGCCTCAAGCAAAGAGAAACACTGCAAAGTCGAAGAAGGAAGTGGGAATGTGGTGCGAGTTCCATAAGAGCCTCACTCACAACACAAGTGAGTGTCGTGCTAAGCAGTCACTGGTGGCCAAGATAAAGGCTTCTGAATCAAATGCATACTCTGACACTAAATCAGAACCTAAGAAGGGGAATGACATAGGGAAGAAGATTATATATGCATATCCCAATGCCACCATTGCCACCACGAAGATCCAAAAGGAAGAACCAGAATATTCAGAGGAGGAGGAGCGTCTCTTCCACTGCCAGATGTGGGTAAAGGGTTCCCCGCTACAGTTCATTGTCGACAATGGGAGCCAAAAGAACCTGATTTAGACAAAGGTCGTGAAGCGGTTGGGTTTTCCAACCATAGCACACCCGCAACCGTACACCATCGGGTGGCTTCACCAAGGAAGAGATCTCTTGGTCAGCCAGCAGTGTCGCCTTCCCTACAGCATCAAGCCCTTCACCGATGAGGTATTATGTGATATTTCTCCTCTTGATGTTTGTGATGTATTATTAGGTCAACCATACTTATGGAAGTGACATGTTGTGTATGAGTCCCGTCCTTGCGTACTTATTATTACGTTGGGAAATAATTTGTATAGGATACGAGAGGTACCATCTCCTGCTGCTATCTCTTTGGTTACTGCAAAACAATGCAGTAAGCTCATTTCCAAAACTGAGAAGTTTGTTTTCTTGATGATCCGCCCTTAGGGAAAAAAGAAGATCGTGGCCACGACCTCTAGACAGGGCCCCTCCGTACAGCAACAACAAATGGACAAGGTCATGGAGGAGTACCGGTACATATTCACCTCACCCGCCGGGGTGCCTCTCCACTATCAGGTCAAGCAACCCATCGATCTAACCGTAGGCGTGCCGCTACCCAATGGACTGATCTATCGACACTCTGTTATGGAGAATGATGAAATCAAGAGGCAAATTCAGGAGCTGCTGCAAAACGGTCACATCTGGCCAAGTTCATCGCCCTGTGGGAGCCTGATCGTGTTGGTACAGAAGAAGGATGGGACTTGGAGACTATGTATTGACTATCGGGCGTTGAACAAGATCATTGTCTGGAATAGGTACCCGATTCGATGGATTGATGACCTCCTGGACTAATTTAAAGGGGAAAAATATTTTAGCAATATCGACTTAAAGTCCAGGTATCACCATGTACCGATCGAACCGACCGATGTGTGGAAGACTGCTTCAAAGCCAAGGAGGGAATTTTCGAATGGTTGGTCATGCCTTTCGGGCTGACAAATGCTCCTACAAACTTCATGAGACCAATGGACTACATCTTGCGGCCATTCACCAACTCATTTGTAGTAGTATACTTGGATGACAACCTGATCTTCAGCCAGACTTGGGAAGAGCACCTCCACCACATCCGACAGGTCCTCCAAACATTGCAGCAGCACAAGTTGTGTGCCAATTTGTACAAGTGCACTTTTGGCATGACCCAGCTTCAGTATCTGGGATACATTATTGATGAGTGTGGGGTACATGTGGATCCAACCAAGATCCAAGTCATTCGATATTGGCTAGCCCCAACTACACTAACAGAGCTTCACAGCTTTCTAGGCCTTGCTAATTTCTACCGCAGGTTTGTGTTGGGATTCTCTCATATCACTTGGCCGTTGAGTCAAGTCACCAAGGGAGGAGTGAAAGAAAAATTATTTTGGTCGAAAACTCAGCAGAAGGCTTTTGAAGAATTGAAACATCGCCTCTACTGTGCCCCAGTGATCACATTACCAGACTTGCAACAACCATTTGAGATCAAGACAAATGCCTCTTACAATGCTATTGGGGCAGTCCTTACTCAACAAGGGCATCCAATGGCATATCACAGTGAGACACTGTCCGACACAGTCCGCAAATATCCCACTTTTGACAAAGAGATGTATTCCATTGTACATGATTTCCAACAATGGAAGCATTACATTTTGGGGAAGGAAACGATCATCCACACAAAACACCGACCCCTACAGTTCATACAGACACAAGGAAAGTTACAAAACGATTGCCATTAGAAGTGGTCCATATATCTACAATAGTTTCATTTGAACATCAAGTACAAGAAAGGAAGCACCAATAATGTTGCAGACTACCTCAACTGACCACTGATCATTGCGATAACCACCGTGCTCAAATCTTGTGGGCACGAGACTTCTCATTGGCTGCTTCTCTACAAGAGCGATCCAGAATTCAGCCACACATAGCAGACACTCTTGGAGGGAAACCAAGTTCCAAAATTTCACCTCCAGGATGTACTACTATGTCAGATGGGACACCTTTGTGTTCCTTCAAGCGAGCGTGCTAACATGATCTGGGAAGCGCACTATAGTCGGGTCACTGATCATTTTGGGGTCAAGAAAATAGTGGCAGTATTGCAAAAGTATTTCTATTGGCCGAACCTTCGATAGGACATCGGGAAGAACATCAGATCTTGCACTGCCTACGCCATTGCCAAACCATCCATCAAGAAGCAAGGCCTCTATACTCCGTTTCCTACCCCTAGTCAACCTTGGGAATCCATCTCCATGGATTACATGTTGGTATTTCCTTCTACTAAGCACGACAACGACTGTGTGTTTGTGGTCATTGACAAATTCTCAAAGATGGCCATAATGGCGGCCTGCAAGAAGAATATCACAGCAGAAGCCACTGCTAAACTCTTCTTTGAACGAGTGTGGGTACACTTCGGGATCCCACAGTCTATAATCTCAGACTGGGACAGCAGGTTCCTTAGTACATTCTGGTTTATCCTATGGTTAATGCTAGACACCAAGCTCACAAATTCCACAGCTTTCCATCCCCAGACTGATGGCTAGATAGAGGTCGTCAACAAGATGATCATACACATTTTACGCATGTACAACTCCAAGCATCCACGCACATGGGATGAGAGCCTCCCCTATGTACAACATAGCTATAACTGGGCCCTCCACAGCTCAACTAACCACAACCCCTTTTAGGTGGGCTTGGGATTCCAGCCACTATGTCCCATTGACGTAGCGATGCCATTTGCAGCTACTGAGGATGATTCAGCTCATATCCAGTCTGAAGTTTCCAAGGTGAACAGCTTCATTGAGTGCATTCAACACATTCACCAATAGGTTCATGACATATTGGACAGGTCGAATGCTAAGTACAAGAAGCGACATGATTAGCATCGGGTGCAAAACAACTTCCAAGTGGGCGACAAAGTGTAGCTACATTTGCAGAAGGAGCGCCTCATTGGACCCCATTGCAAGCTTCGCCCGCTCCAATATGGGCCATACACCATCACCAAAGCTACCGAGGACAATGCCTTCGATCTCAGTATTCCACCATTCCTTGGTCTGCACCCAGTGTTCAGTGTGGACCGCCTTCGGTCCTACTTTCTACCTATATTGGACACATCAGACATTGTAGAACAACTCACACCAACAGAGTTAAGCCCCGACTTCATGGAACAAGCCACAACTGATCGGATTATGGACACACAGATGAAGAACACCCACCAGCCCTATATCGAGTTGTCAAAGTAGGCCAACTCCTTCACTAGTGAAAGTGGCTCACCAGGGACTAAGTTCAGCAGAAGTTTCCTCATTTCATGGAGGAACTCAATGCAATGGGGACCATTGCTTCCTAAGGGGGGAGGAATGATCCAAGAGGATATTGGTGGCCACCCACCTATTCCACTTGGACCCCCACCATTATTTCTTTCAGTTTTCCAGTTTCCTTAATTGTAGCACAATTTACTATTTTTGGTAGTTTTCGGGTCCTAAACTTCCGGAGCCATTTTGAGGCCCTAAACGACTTTTTTTTGGCATCGAATGGTCGGGAAAATATGAGTCCATTTTGGACTTAATATTTTCTATTTGCAGATGTAGTCCTTCAACAGACATTTCTAACGATGTATCATGTGTGTCAAACGGAGGTAGTATGCTAAATTTACGACCCCAGGAAATTGATGTACCAAGTTACGCAACGGGACCCACATTCTGGCGTTTCACCTCCTAGGGTTGGGTTTTTGCATATGTAGGGTTTCCATTGTTTCTCAATAATATATCGGCCTTTGAGCCTCATTGTAACACAAAGTTCAAAGGCATGTAGCCGCCACATCTCTTCTCAGAGATAAGCTACCAACACTCTAGCTAGTTTATTTCCATTCTGTATGTAAACAAGTTTCAGGTATTGATTAATGAAATGAAGTGTTATTTCCGCTGCATATTTTTTATGTGTTTATTTGTGTATTCTGTTGCGTTCCTCCATAATTATGGATAAAACAAAGAGTTATGTCTCTTCTCATGTCGTTGCTGCATTTAGCATATATATTATTAATTAATTAATTACTTAATCTAATTTATTATTTTATTTACATTATTCTATTTGGTATGTTACAGTGTTCCATATAACCCTTAAGTGTAACCCATGTGATAGCCACATATATATTAAATCCTCTGTGTAGGAGAAGGACAATGGCTCGATAAAACCATTAATTGTGAAATGATTGTGAATGCTTTATATCTTTCCTCTGTAAGTGAAGATTGTTGTTGTCCACACTTCTATTTTATGTAAGTGCATTTGAAAGGTTGTTATAAAGAGAACAACCTCCTTTTTCTTTGATAATTTATTAGGTGAGATTGAGTGACCTCTCCTTAGCGTGTCGACTTCATTACTTACCAGTATTTATATGACTTTACCCTCTTGGATCAAGAGGAGGAAGGTCTCTATGTTTAGAGTACTAGTCCTAATCCTTTCTATGATGACTTGTAATTATTGTTAACCTTTCACTTTAGTGGATTCATGCCCAACTCGGGATGGCCTCTCGGAAAAACGTACATCAAACAAAGAGCTAGTTAGTTGAAAGGAAAGTCGAAGTTAAGATTTCAAACACCAAATCGCAAAAAATATACTAAACAGTTTTATTTGTTATACTCATATAAGTTTCTTATTGTCAAGTTTTATGTAAACTTTTAATTTTTATGTAAATAATTAATTATTGAGTAATTTTAATATTTTACTCATCTTTAAGGGAACAAGTTGCTAAATAGAGAAATATAGTTACTGGCCAAGAAACTCCTAAGTAGGAAAAATATTTACCCCAATTTCTCTGAAGAGAAGAAAAAAAATCTTTTTAGCACTCCAATTAAAAAAACAAAAGAATAAAAAGAGAGAGGCCTTCCTCGTCTTAAGCCAAGATGGTAAAGTCATATAAAGATTGGTATGTAATGAAGTCGGCACACTAAGGAGGGGTTGCTCAAACTTTCCCAACAAATTATAAAAGAAAAGGGAAAAGGGAGGTTGTACTCTTTATCACAGCCTTTCAAATTCACTTATATAAAATATAAGTGTGGACAGAAACAATCTTCACTCATAGAGGAAAGATATAAAGCGTACACAATAATTTCACAGGAAACGGTTCTATCGAGCGGTTGTTATTCTTCTCCTACACAAAGGATCTAATATATATGTGGCTACAACACAGGTTACATTTAAAGGTTATGGAACATAGTCATCACATACTTAAGCGTGCAAAACAACCATGGCCATTCGTACCAACGCCACTCTTAACCATACTAAAAAATGATGCAAGCATGAGTGGTCAATCATATGCTCATTTGTGTTTTCTGTCGTTTACTGTTTTTTCTTTAATCTTTAACATGGTATCAGAGTATATAGCATGATCCGCTTTTTTTGTTTTTGGGCAAGATTTTTCACAAAATGGAAAGCACACACAGATCAAATTGGAGAAGATTCTTGAAGATGGAGCTACTAGAAGAGATTGAGTGAGTGAGAGATCTGTTAACACCAAAAGAATTATGGCAGTCCTTTGATGGAGAAAATTATGATCTATGGGCATTAAAGATAAGAACTTTTTTAAGGTCACAAGATTTGTGGCATTTTGTAGTTGAAGAGGATCCTTATATTGATCTAGAGGCATTTGAAACTGGCAGAATTCCAAAAAGAAAGAAGGCAAGTTGTTGCCTTGAGTCTCTTACAAGAAAGTATAGATTATTCCACTTTTCGTAGCATTCCATAAGTTTATACTCCGAAGGAAGCATGTGATATATTGAAAGCAGAGTTTAGTGAAGAGGAATTGGTTGGATAAGAAGGTGACTTTGCAAGTCATCAGGAATCCCATAGTGAAGTGGAAGACATTCAAGAAGATATTGTTTATGAGGTAACCAGTGATTATGTAAGCCAACCAATATTGTTGATCCAGTTGTGTTTATTGATGACAATAAACCTGTCAATGTAGTAGTACCCAGTGATGTGAGTGATTGTCTCTCAAAGAAAGAGATAGTTATAACAACATAGAAGATGCAACAATTTATGAGAATGACGAACTGGTTGTCATTGAAACAACAAAAAAAAAAGACAAAGAATCAATATACCCACATACTCCATCATTTATGCTTCATTGTTTTGTTAAAATTTTAACACTTCCTACATTTTCATAGCTAGTAGTGTACGCCCCTTAATACGGGAAGAGAGGCCGCATTATCAAATGTGAACTTCTTACCTTCTGAAGGATTGCATTTAGGGGCTTTTAGTTGACAACCAATCTGGGTTTAACCCTGATAATTTCAGAGTGCTTATTTACAATAAAAGCACGGCATGCCCAAGGACTCTTGGAGGGCTCAATCAAACCTTTCTCTAGCAGCTCTTTAATTTCTTTTGCATAGAAATCTCTCTCTGATGGAGACATCAATCTCGCTGAAGCTTTTATTGGCTTGATCTTCTGGAGTGGATCAAATGGCAAACTTACAAAGTATTTTTCACATTTCCAGAAGGCATTAGGACTTTCAGAACAATAATCTTTCATCATCTTAACAAATATATCAGCTAGAGATTTATCTTTGTGCATTTCTGCATAGGCGATACAACACTCCATTTTATACAATTCAACTACCTTGAGTTTAGGCACAGGTTCAGGCACACTAACTTTACACTTGCCTTTTAATTCAAACGATAAAGGACAAATGACTAATTGATTATTCACAGTGCAAGAAAACAACATCCTTGAAATATCTATGGAAAACGGACTAACTCTAAGGAGAAACTCAGAACCAAAGATACAATCTTCCTTGATATTGTGCAATCTATACAAAGACAAAACTTCAGACTTATTAGAAATATGTATAGGGAAATCTTCTACTTTACCAGTCAGTGAGACTGGAGTACCCTCAATTGCTGAACCATGGTCTGCTGACTTTTCCCAGTAAAATAAAGGAATAGCTGATCCTCTGGCAAGATCTAGCTGACAACCAGAGTCAATTGATCTTCTGGAGTGGATCAAATGGCAAACTTACAAAGTATTTTTCACATTTCCAGAAGGCATTAGGACTTTCAGAACAACAATCTTTAATCACCTTAGTAGATATATCAGCTAGAGATTTATCCTTGTGCATTTCTGCATAGGAGATACAACGCTCCATTTTATACAATTCAGCTACCTTGGGTTTAGGCACAGGTTTAGGCACACCAACTTTACACTTGCCTTTTGATTCAAACGATAAAGGACAAATGACTAATTGATTATTCACAGTGCAGGAAAACAACATCCTTGAAATATCTATGGAAAACAAACTGACTCTAAGGAGAAACTTAGAACCAAGGATACAATCTTCCTTGATATTGTCCAATCTATACAAAGACAAAACTTTAAACTTAAATTCCAGAAAAGAATGGAAGATATTTTTAGGGATAAGAAATCGGTATTGGTGTTTATAGATGACATCCTGATATGTTCAAAAAATCTACAGGATCATCTTAAACATTTGCAGTCATTCTATGATTTGGTCTACAAGCATGGTTTAGTCCTATCCTAGAGCAAAATGGAGATAGGTAAGACTGAAATATATTTCCTTGGATTCAAGATCCAAAAGGGATAAGTAATTCCGCAAAAGCATGTCGTCAGTGTGTTCAGTCACTTTCCTGATCAGATTCTAGAGAAGGTGCAGCTGCAAAGGTTCCTAGGGAGCCTAAATTACATAAGGCCATTCTACAAAGGACAAGCCAATGACATTCATGTCCTGCAGCAGAGGTTGAAAAAGAATCCCCCCAGATGGTATGATAAGATTACTTTAGCAGTCCAGTCAATCAAAGCTAAAGTCCATAATCTCCCAGCTTTGTCCTTACCTCAAGGTACCGGCCAGTTAGTCATTGAGACTAACGCCTCTTCTTCCACTTGGGGAGGTGTGTTGATTGAAGTTATTGAAGGCAAGGAAAATGTGTGCGGTTATGGATCTGGTTCGTTCAAAGCAGCTGAGTTAAACTATTTGTCAAGCCATAGAGAAACACTAGCAGTAAAGAAGACTGTTCAACATTTTATTTTATTTTTGAAACCTGTTAAGTTTGTAATAAAAGTAGACTTAAAGATTATGCCAGGAATCTTTAAGAATGAAAACTTGATGACTAAGAACAACACTAGAATTCTTAAGTGGTTTATTTGGTTAAGTAGTTTTGATTATGAAATTGTTTATAAACCTGGTTATTTGAATTGTTTGGCTAACATGCTAACAAGAGAAAAATCCATTATCACTACGTCCGCTCTTTTCCTTTCCATGGCCACCCTTCTTTCTGAATATTAAGATTCCCTCCTAAAACCACCATGCCAGAGTTTGGAGAATTCTTCTCCCTACCAGGTGGAACACCAACCATTATAGTCATCACATACACAATAATAGAATTGATTCATGAAATGATAGCATTATTAAAAAGACTAATTTTATTGACGCCATTCTTCAAAAACTCTATTTGCAGGACCTCTCTTTTATCAAGCTGAAGCGAGTCTGGTTACCCAAAACTTGACTCCCTACTCTTGGGGACCGCACAACCCCCTATATATATATGATTAACACAAACTTGGCATTTCCTCCTCCATGAGGCTGCCCGTCCGATACCCATCCCCATTCCAAGGGTGCCTTGTACAAGGGTTCAAAGAAGGATATTGTAACTAAGTTTTAATTGAGTTGTTTACTATCCTATAGCTAATAAATTCATGGATTTAAATTTATATGAAGGACCTTTCCCTTGTATAGGTTTGTAGATATGACAACTTGTGGTTGATAATAATAATTTAATGCTTGTTAATGAATTATATATTCATATTGGCACTTTTATATAGATATACCATATAGATATGAGGGGTAGAACACTTTTAACTTACATATATAAAAAATAATTTGTATCATATTAACTTTCTTCCCCCATATGTTCAAAGTCGTTATAATTTAATTCTATGGAAGGAAAAACCCCAGTGCTTTCTCATCTCGGTTCAAAAGTAATTATAATATTTAGTTTAATAATTAGCTTTACTTTAAGTTTGAATTATTTGTGGATAGACAATTAATAATTTAATAGTTATTATTTTAAGATGGTATCTATGATTTCTAGGTTATTAAGCGAGCACTCATGGTTTACATTTTTTCTGGGTGCCACGACACAAAGATGACTGTACAAAGATGAGGTCATCAACTTATGGCTTCTTACCTATTCACCTTCTCTAATGTATTCATACCTCAATAGTTTAGTAGAGTTAGCCTTTTAGTGGCTTAAGTCTAAAAAATAAAATTTCCACTTGGAAAATTTACAAAACATTACTTACCAAGCATTTTTTGGCTAAAATTTTCATATATACATGAGGGTCATCTCCTCACAGAACTACTAGTTGACGTGCATGCCTTCTCAATTTCTGTTTCTCAATTTTTGTATATTTTTATTCACCCGACACAAGGACAATACCCTTCATTGGCTTTTTATAGCTCTTGGGTATATTTAGTGCAAAGAGCTTGGAAACTCTAACTTTACAAAGCCTAAAAGGTCAATTTTTTCTTGAGCCTAGAAGCTCAAATATCATTCAATACAAAATAAATGTTACATTTTTATCAATTCAAATATCACAGAGCCTATCAATTCATATTTGGGTTCTTTTGTTTATTCACATTTTCTCCAAAATTCGAGTTTAATTTATTAGTCTCTATTATTAAATTTGGGTTTAATTTATTAGTCTATTATTAAAGTGCTGCCAAATATATTATGGAAAGTTATTACTTGGAAACTCTATAAGCTCTGTTTCTCGAAGTCTAATGACTCTCTAGTTTTCCCGAGCTTAACCTTTTGGAGATAACCACACAAAGCCTAATAGCTCATACAAAAATGCTTAAAGCTTGATACTCACATTAGCCACAAAGCCTACTAGCTCATTTTACTTTCAAAACTTGATAGCACTTGTTTTTTGTTTTTTAGTAAAGCTAGAAGGCTTTTAGAAATTAAGGCTAAGGTTCCTTATGCATACTTTTTTTTCTTTCCCCATTTAACTACTTGTCCCTTTAGGGATGAGTAAAAGGATTCACATTGAATTTAATTAAAATTACAACCATGTTATTCATAACAATTTAAAGTAATTTAATTAAAATTATTCATAATTAATTATTACATATACATTTTTATCATTTTCATCTCCATAAAAGGCTCATATTTTTGTGGTATTCAAATGAATCAAAAATTTGTTTTACAGACACTTTATTAAATAATTCAATTAAAAAAACACATAATTAATTGAATAAAATGTCAATTTTAATCTTTGAAAAATAACAGATAATTAATTGAATAAAATGCCAATTTTAATCCTTGAACGGTAAAAATATATAGAAAAAATGCAAATGAGTGTGAATTTTTTTTTAAAAATAACATGAAACTTAAAAATTAGGTATATATCATAAGATTTTGATTTAGAAAATAGATCATTCTAAATAATTTTAAAATAATATTAATA
>LPNX010993732.1:718303-728377 GCA_001517045.1 Pseudotsuga menziesii
ATCTTTGTCTCTCTCTCTCTCTCTCTCTCTCTCTCACACACACACACACATCCCTATGTCTCCCCTTACCACTAAGGACCCCCCCATCTTGCACGTTTTATTAAAGCAAAACATGAGCGCATTTTATTGAAGCAAAACGGGAGCGCGTTTTATTGAAGCAAAACGGGAGCGCATTTTATTGAAGCAAAACGGGAGTGTGTTTTAATGAAGCAAAACAGGAGCGCATTTTATTGAAGCAAAACAGGAGCACGTTTTTGCAAGGTAAAACAGGAGCATGTTTTTGTGTAATATCCTAATTGGCATGCATGTTGGCAGCCTTGGGATTAGGCTTGGTAGGGTCATGATTGCTTGGGATGATTTCTATTTTATGGATCAAGAGTGATTGACTTCATTCTACCATTGCATCTAAAAGGACCCTCAACTTCTTGCACACACCCTTTACAAAGCTTTATCAAGGTTCATCATCAATACAATGAGTAGAGTTGAGTAATTGATAAAGATTTATTAATATATCTTTAACAACACATTTCAAGAGAAAACTAGGAAATTGATAACGTTGACTATATAACTAAGACCAAACCCAAACCCTAAAAATGTTAAGCTAGATTATAAATAATTATAAGTTGTGATTAAAACAAACACCCTAAATTGCTACAATAATTCTAAGCTTAGAATATAATAAAAATCTAAATTAAATTTATTAATATTAATATTTTTCTTAATGAATAAATTGTGAATTACTTAACCTTTTTTTTATAAACTAAAGAACTAAATGTAATATCTAATTCTAACCTAGAAATACTACAATTTTTTATATAAAGAATAATTTAAGAGAATGTTTTAATAATTAGTGAGTTATTGGCCATAACCTAAGAAATATTTAATGTAAAAAAAACCCAAATTATCATATCTCATTTACTCTAGTATAACCTAAAATACATAATTCTACTAAAAATTAAAACTTTAAGATTAATCTACACCTTAATCTTGTATTGCTATCTAATCTTTTTATAATAAAATTTAACGTGGATTTCATTAAAGAACGGTGCAATAATTAAAGAGGGGCATCTTTTTTAAGAATGTAAATGAGGTCAATTATGGTAAAAAAATGTTTTTGTTTTAGCAATTCATCTCTTTGATTATTTTCATATTCAAAGGTTTTTTTTTTCCTTATTATACTTCATAGTTTATGGTACATTTCGAATGTACACAAACTTAGTGGAAATTGGAAATGAAAAGAAAATCATTTCAAAGCAATAAGTGCGTACCCCAAAGGAATAGTGATTGAGACTAGTCACAATAGTAAGAAGGAGATATACCCCTCTAGGTGAAATGCACCATGAAAAAAATGTTATCTTACCTATGTAATAGAAAACTCTCCTCTCCCTATATATTGCTTTCAGTGCCTATAGTTCCTATTATGTAATGAAATTGAGTTGGAATCCCTGTAGTGCCTATAATGGTTCAGTCTATCTATTCATGAACAAATATATCCATCCATGACATAAGAAAGAGTAGGTGAGTAGGTAGAATGTAGTAAGGGAGGGAGCACAAAGAAAGAACCAAAGTCAATACAAATTGAAATGGTCTACATTCAATGCATACATTACACGTTCTTATCCATGTGGCCTCCCTAATGTAGGGGTTATCCTCAAAAAAGTAAATACCTCCTATACCCTTAATTATATAAATCCTAGAAATTGGAAATAAAATAAAAAAACCATTTCCAAGTCTCTCCAATATTGACATCTTATCCTTGCTAATTTATAGAAATACTTCAAATTCTCCAACAAATATCAAGTATTTTAAAATTTTAATTTTAATTTTGTTTTGTTCTATTATGGTTTATGGCTTTCGAATGCACACAAAATAATTGTAAATCAAAAATAAAAAGAAAAGCATTGCCACCAGCTCAATGTTTTAGGAGAAACAACTATTTATTCAACCTCCCGGATCCCACAAGAGATGACTAGAATACACACTTGATTATTGTGTGGAAACCTATAATTCACATAGATCTCTATGGCCCTCACATGATTCACATTGGAAACTGTTGGGGCATCTTCTTCCATTGATATCATGGAGCAAGATCTCATACAAATATGGAGACATGCGCACGGATACAACATTATCATTATTTTAGCTAATGCAAGTCCATACATATATAAATAAGTCTCTACTCTCCTGGTCCCTGGAGCATATAGTTTATTGAACTTAGATAAGGGACAACTCTATCGGGTCGGTGAGAAAGTTAGTTGTTAGGTCGTTGATAAAATAAGTCATTGGAATTTGGAAGGACCTTTGAATGGAGGATTGGTTGCACTTGATGGCGGCTCTATTGGTCAAGTGCGATTAGGCCTACCTAAAAGAAAAATCCCAGAATGCAATACCTAATTATTTCAGGAAACAACATTTTTATCAACCCTAAATTCAACAGCTATGAATCACGTCCTCCCCAAATTCTCAATTCGAAGTGATAAAAAAAAAGTCCCAATTTTAGGTGGATTATGGATAGTTCCTCCAATGTATATCGAGTTTATCACCCAATTCGAAGTGATCAAACAAAATCCCCAACTTTAGGTGGATTATGGATAGTCCCTCCAATCTATATCGAGTTTTTCAGCCCTATCAGAAAGGTTAAGTATTTATTAGTCCACTATAAGGAAGAACTTAAAATTCTCCAACAAATATCACTATAAGTTGGGTGTCTAGTGTCTACCATAGTCAACAAGAAAGATGAATCATAAACACACGTTTGGTAGGTTTGCGGCAGTGAGGCTATTGAAACCATGTTCTTTTCTAGCTCACTGCACTCCCAGTCCCTCATTCATGAAAGTCCATCGATGATTCCCTTGTTTAGATATATTGGTAAACAATTTTTGCTTCTTGTTTCCATTATTAGAAAGCTGTCAGGAAAACAGAGGGATCGGAGTCTACAACATTTACAGTGTTGGTTGTTAAATATTTTATCCTTTTAACCTTTGGATTTCATTAAGGAAATTGGAATAATTCAAACATTTGTATTCAATTATTTTTCTTTCTTTCAACCTAATGTTTACAATTCATGATAGATAAAGAGAATTGACATATTTAGAACTCAAATACCAGGCTCTTTTTGCTTGCTCCTTTTACCAAACGAAGTTGTGGTCCTACCCTATGAAAAGTGTACATTATTTTGGTTTTGATTTCATTTATATACCAAGTTCTTTAAGGTTACATGATACATCTATGAGTATTCGATACTTAGTCGCACGATCACATAATACATTACAAATTTCAAACAACATTTTGGATGGACAAGTTTTAAACCCTTATATTTATAAAACGAGAAGGAACTCAAACAAGCAAAACATTTAACATTTCTCCATATATAAAATGTTGTAGATACCTGTAAATTCATGACAACCAAGTCGGCAGCTTAGCTCTGCAAAATATTCTGAGGAAATAGAAATTAGGGAGACACTAAAACATGTAATTAGAGAGTTGAGAGTCTGATTCCCAACCTCCAATTGTTCTATACTTGTAAACCCAGGATAATGTTTTTTTCTCCCACGGACTCTACCAATCTCTTTAAGTTCAGGGAAGCTCAATCCAACCTACCCAACGTTCTACCTTTGCTTCTCTTCTTCCTACCTATGACGTAGGTGGCACCTTCGAGAGTACACCATAGAAGAAATGAGGAATTAGAATGCATAGATGTTTCCTTCTACAGAAAGACGATTGAAATCAATGCCGTCTCAATTCCCCAATATCTTGGCGCTCCTGAGTTGGTTTACCTTGCTCGAGTTAGGCGAATGCATGTTTGTGTATTTCACATGATTACAAGAAAAATCATTTTATAATTGCTTCTACATAATGTAGATATATCTATGTAGGTGAGCGCAAACTGGGTATTCTTTTCTTGAGGTGTCTCGAGACTTTCAAAGATCATTCTTCGTTTTGAGGGCGATCAGGGCGCAGATCAGAGATCCCACGGGAGGAAGAGGAAGAAGAAGAAGAGGACTCTTGAGTCAAAAGGTGAGGCAGGTGAGGAGGGGAGACGTAATAACGATATTTGCAGGAGCAACCCACTCGTGGTATAATGATGGCTACAAGCCTCTCCAAATCGTAGCCATTGCCAATGCAACCAACCCTTATAATCAACTCAGGCGTAGGAGTTACTGCATAAGCATCCCGACAAATTAAGTAATGATAATCTTCAGTTAGGTATATGACAAATTATTTCGTTTCTCTTAGAGCTGACTATATGCATATTGTACAACCCTTCTCTCTGGTTGGCACTCTGTTCCATTGCCTTTGTCTCTGCTTCCTAACCCTCTTCCTCCAATGACACGAGTAGAATAAGCGGCCTAGGTGGACTGTGTGAGACTGGGAGTTGATTCAAATGATTCTGACGCGAGTAAATGAATGGAAATTGGAATAAATCTTGGAATCCTGGACTAACTAGTATAGGATATGATTCATGAACACATCGGACGAGGCCCATTCGAATCCAGCAAAATTGGCTCAATGCATTGTAAATTACAACTTGTAAGTTGTAACCCAAAAAAAAATACCATTAGTTTTTCTTTACTGAGCATTGACAGTGGAGGGTTGTCAACTCAATTCACCATCCATAGATATGACTCATATGAGCATTTAATTTCACATCATATACTCAGATAATCAAGTGACTTGTAAGTTGTGAGATGGAGTTAGTGAACAAGAAGATGCTAGATGGAAAACCAAGTTGGCACGCTGGCGTTCTCTCAGACCAATATTTAATGAAGTTGGTGAATGAGTAATGCATGCCAATGCCATTAAATGCTTTAAAATTGAACATCAAATCCCGAGTTACAATCCCAACTCATCCAGTTGAACTTGGCACTCGGCAGCATAGTGGCCCACCGTGGTCCATGCCCATTGGGACAGAGATCCCGAGATCCTCATCCATGATCCAATTATTTGAGGGCACTTGGGCACACTGAGTCCCTACTCTTCCACCGTCGAGTGAATCATTGATAACCAGTGGAAGCTCAAATTTTGTAGCTGCCTTTCTGTTGCAAATTTACCCGCTTACTCAATTTCATTATTGACGGGCTGTAAATGAAACTAATTTTCTTTGCAAGGTAAAATTCCTTGTGGCCTTCATAGAGTAAAAATGGCCCTTGAAGGGCTCTGAAAGCTTCAAATTTGAAGCCTGGTTAGCGCTCAAGATCATACGAAGTTCTTCTTCAAAATGTTAACGGTAGATTTTGGATCGATAACAGAAATAAGCTGTCGAAAGACAGTCTATATCAAGGTTATAAAAAAATTTCCATTTGCAAAAGATGTTGCAATATTAACTTATGCAACAGAGTTCACCTTGTTTAATACTTTCAACGGGATTGTAACCCAATTTAATATCATTCTCGTGGTTCCAAAATGCATAATATTTCGTCATTCAAATTGTGCTGTAGATTTAAATGAGTGCAGATCCACATTCAGATTTACGCCTAGAAAATCCCTTTTGAGATTCAAGTAGAGACCTCATCGGCCAGGGAGCAAGAAGCAGCCTACAAGATCCAAGATCCTTTTTAACAGTAAGTGAGAGTATGCAAATATGCAGACATCTATAGGATAACTATAAAATAGAATAGGTACGGCCCAACAGGTTTTTCAGATGGAACGGTGAAAGCTGCATTGCAATCATAACAAAGATTTATGTTGTACAAGAATGGATCACTGAATTACAATATCATGTTAATATTCAAATGTATGAAAACTATCTTCAAGGCATAAGAAATTGCTAAGTTATTAACGTCATTTCCATTGAAAATTCTAGAACTGTTGCACAGTCACAAAGTTGCGCCCAAGCCAAGATATGAAAAGTTATCTACAAATTTAATAAGAATTTGGTAAATCAGTCTCCCTTTCACTGGCAATTCAAGAACTTCAAAACTTACCGTGATGCAGTAAAATCTTCTCTACAGAAACACCTACTTGGTTTCATATTCACATTTTCAACTCAATCCAGACTACTTCAGATGCATATGAATCGAAGAGATAAACATTTCTACATGCCATTATACAAACAAATACCCATAGACAAGTTTTTTTTTGTGCTTGAAAAAACCAGCCATATGTTTAATGGATTCAAAAATTCTGTAATACATATTCATAATTGGATTCAAATTCCCTTCTCCTCTGGGTAGCAAACAGAAAAATATACCAATAAAAAAATCTCGTGAAAAGTTATGCGATCAACGAAACCTAAATTTGAAGTCCGCGGATTTAACTGAGGTTTTTTCTTTTCTTAGAGGAGGTTTATTTTCTTGTTTTAGATGGCAGAAGCGCCTCATGAATTTGAGCAACAACGCCACCACTAGCAATGGTAGTATTTTCCAGAAGCTTACGGAATTCATCATCTCCTTTGATTGCCACCAGAACGTGTCTTGGAGTTATTAGTTTCTTCTTGGTGGCAACAGCAGCTTCTCCGGCCAACATCAGTAACTGAAGAAGAAGAATTCAAAATATTAGATACTTATACCTTAATCACTTATATCTTCATGAAGAATCGCATTTATTACCTCCTCGATGAGATACTGAATGACAGAAGTAAGGGTAATGGCAGCAGATTCACTAACTCTGGCCGCATAATTTCCGTTCTTGAGGTATCTTGAAATCCTGCTCACGGGGAATACCAGTCCTGCCTTTGTCGATTTTGATACTCGTCGATTATGATATGAAATGCTATGTTTGGCGGCTACAAGCCGTGCAATGTCGAATGGTGGTCTGGGTTCTTTGCAGCGACTAAGATTGATCGTTTTCGCCATGATCTCTTTACGACTTAGTCGTCCAGTTGGTGCAGTTGCAGTAGCAGACAACAGTTTGATGGCTCAAACTCTCCAAACAACTGATAGAAAAATGGAATTATAGCAGAAATAATCTCTTACTCTCCAAATCTTGTTAAGCTACAACGGTAATGAGAATTCGTGGTTGTTATGCTACAACGTTAATGAGAATTCGATTCCACGAGTGTCTTTCAAAATTTGACTACTTCTCACAACGATAAACCAAAAGGGTTGGTCACATGCTGGCTAATAAATGTTGGTACTTGGTCACATGGTAACTAACATTTTTCCAAAACTGTAAATTGAAATTTATAGGTTTATACATGGAATCAAAGTTATATAATATATGTCACTATATCATCGGTTGAAAGGTCTTCATAAGAGAGTATTTTTAATAATTTGTATTTTAAATCAAGGGTTCAAAGTTGAATGAGATCAATATGTAAAATAGGGTAATAAGATTGGTTATTCAATATATATATATTAAAAAATTTAACTAAAAAGGTTGGCTGTATGGTAACGAAATTATAACCTATCCATAATATTATATATATATATAAATAATTGAACTAAAAGGGTGGTTGCATGGTAACAAATATATAACATATCGATAGTACAAGATTGAACGCGACTTCACAAGAAGATGTAGTTCTTAAGACTCAGTTTTTTTATATATGGGAAATTGGAGCCATTGAGATTTCAGCGAGGCCGAAGCTTATTTTTAGGCTTCTAGGACTCCCAACGCATATGAATCAAAACTTTGAATTACAGACTCAAATACAACTTGTTTGTTTTTGGAGCGAAGATCGTCACAAGCGCAAACTCAAATTTTTGAAACTAACTAGAGTTTATGATCCTAGTTGATCGCACGAGGCGCAGTGGGAGAGCATACGCTACTGGTTTTATAGACTAAGTACACTTGAGATCACTGCTTTTGATCCCAACTAATCGCTCGAAGCGCAGAGGGAGAGCATACACAATGCTCGACAATTAAGATAGAATACATAAAGTTCACAAGACTCAAGTGCACGCGGTGCCAAATGAGGAGAGGAGCACCTTATCATACAAATTAAGTCGAATATCCGGTGACCCAAAACTTACACCTAAACGTAAAAGACTTGATTCAAATCTCATGGTAATGGATCAAATCACAACTTTTGTTGGGTAATTCACCCAACCACACTAGCACATTTCGATGCAAAATCCGACGGTTTTTTCCGACGGCGCGTGGATTTATTCTTTTAACCGTGCCAAAAATCAGAAAGATAAAAAAAAAAATTGAAAGATAATTTTTTTTTTTGAAATGGTGGGGATAAGCGTCGCTTAAGCGACGGCCAGGCTTCCAAGCGTCGCTTAAGCGACGGATATCCTCCTAAGCGTCGCTTAAGCGACGGAGCTTAAATTGCTCAATCATTTAAAAATTTGTCTTAATTGGTTAATTATTTAAAACGGAAAGCGTCGTCGCTTAGGTTCATTATCCCACACACATTAAAATGGAAAGCCTAGGTTCATTTTCCTACACACATTCATATAAATAGATGTACGGCTAGGTTCATTATCTCACACACTGAGTCTCGCACTTATCTCTTGGACAAGAAGTGCGAAATTCCTAAGGGTTTTTTTTGGGCGTTGCTCTTTTGTGGGGATCTTCCCACTTGGTCGTGGATTTTGGCGTTGCTCTTTTGTGGGGATCTTCCCACTTGGTCTTGGCCGATTTTGGCCTTGCTCTTTTGTGGGGATCTTCCCACTTGGTCTTGGATTTTGGTCTTGCTCTTTGGATTTGGTTCTAACCCTTGTGGAAAAGAAGACTCATCATATACTTGGGTTTGCTCGTACTTTGTTCTTAGGGTTTGAGTAATAAAATGTCACGTAACAATGATGTTACAGGTCATCAAGATCCGGCAGAACAAAATCGACAATTGCTTGCTAGGTTGTGGGAGGGAGTGGAAAGAAGGGGTGATGGAAAATGTTATTGTCCTTGCAGTCGATGTAGGGGCTTTAATACGAGAAGGTTATTGATCAAAACAGCTAAAAGACATTGTAGAGAACATGGACATGTTGAGGGGGGGCATGAATATCATCCATTGGTAAGTCAATATAATTCATGATTATATATCATTTGGTCTTTATATTGATAGTTTTTGTAATTGTATCATTTTTATTTTGGTTACTTAATCGACATGACTAACGTTCGTTGTTTGATGTTTTAATTGTAATTATAAAGCAAGGGCCTCCTAGGGCTGTTCCGAACATGGAGAATGTGGTAATTACGCAGGAACAACTAGTGCAGGAGGAACGTCAATATGCAGGTCCTACGAATACTGATCATGATCAAGTTAATGATGACTTGGAATTAGACGATGATCATGACGATAACATAATTGAGGATAATGGTGCAAATGCATTAATCAATGATGCATTTAATGTTAGAATGGACGATGATCAACCTCATGCGCCACCAATTGATGACTTTGAAGCTCTTCATGATTTACCTACACTTGAGAAGGTACACGAACCTCTTTTTGAAGGCTCCCGCATAAGTGTTCTCTCTACTGTGTTGCTGATAATGAACTTGAAGGTTAAGCATGGTTTTTCAAACACAGCCATCACGCTGGTGTTAAGGTACGTATGTGATTTTATGTTTCATCGATCGCATATATATGATTTGATTTATGTTGCTATAATATTTGTATTGTTATACGTACTTCGATGATAAAAATAAATAAGGATGTATTTGTTGTCGTTAATATTATGCTCTTCAAATATTTATATTAACCATTTATTTTAAATTTGTTGTAACAGTTTGATAGGTGAGTATTTGTTACCGCCATCAAATAAATTACCTCGCACATACCAGGATTTAAAAAATATCATGAACTATGTTGGAATGGACTATCAAGCAATTGATGCATGTCCTAATGATCATATTTTATATTATAATCAGTATGAGTTTGCAACAGAATACCCTATATGTCATAGCAGTAGATACCGAAACAGATCAAGTAACCAAAAAGGTGTCTCGTAAGGTTCTTCGTTATATTCCCATTATTCCACGCTTGCAACGACTGTTTAGGTGCAAAAACATAGCACAATTTATGGATTACCATGCACGGAATAGAAGTGGAGATGATATTCTTCAAATGCCAGCAGATGGTTATGCATTTAGAAACATAGAGGAAAAATGGCCACACTTTAAAGAAGAACCTCGTAATGCTAGACTTTCTTTGGCAGTGGATGGTGTCAATCCATTTAGAGAGTTGAG
>LPNX010993740.1:0-13248 GCA_001517045.1 Pseudotsuga menziesii
CTTGTTTTCAAGATTAATAAAGATGTGATGTCCTTCTTCTTCCCAAATAATTGTTCAATGTGTGATTGAATCTCTGTTTATGATCATATGATGATGTTAGTCATATCATTAGTTCATGTTTATTTGATTATCATTGTTTTATATGTGTTCATAATGGTTTGACGAAGGTATAATTCGTTTTGTAGGTCTCTTGGATCAAGAGGAGCAATAAGAGGATTGAAGGGCTGCTTGGATCAACCTTCATTTGGATAAGGTATGAAACATTCCAATATTTGAATCTTGCTTATATATGCTTGCTGAACATCATACATCCACCTTTCAACCCCAGTACATTGATGGCCTTTTAAACTCTAGACATAGGATACTTTCCTTTACAACAACCACTGTCAAGACTTTCCTGAGTTTCGAATGGCTTTAGCTGACCTCCATCAACATTCCCCTAAATTTGAGATCACCTTGATCAAATAATTTCACCCCCTATCTCCTTCTTCAGAAACCATGTCCATTTACATGATGTCAATTTCAACCAACCCTATTGTCTCCACCACCAACGACAGTCCATCAGACCTGTCTCTTTGTTGCTTCCACAATGAAAAGGAAATACTTGAAGCCTTGAATACCCAAGAATACCCATCGGACGACATGCACCATCGCTCGTTCTTCCTACCGAAGAACTTGTGTCACAGTCTAACCAGTTTTTCGTGGAAACCAAAGATTTCATTCATGGGAAAGTCCACTGGTTCAAAAACCCCATTTTGGCACCAGATGCCTTCAAATAAGGGAACATGGCCAACATCTCGCCAACCATCAAAATCAACATCTAAACCAATCCCAAGTTTTTCTGAATAAATCATGCTGGGGGCATCCTGTTCCCTAGAATAAGTCACTGCCTACAAATCTCTCTTCCAAGAATTCCATGACATCTTTGCCTATTCTTACACTAAAATTCCCAGCTTGGATCCATCCATCATGGAACACCGCATCAACACATGGCCCAATGTGGCCCCATACATCAAAAGAAACGACCCATCCATCCTTCCAAAGTGGTCGTGGTTAAAACTGAGATAGAGAAGCTGCGCATAACCGGATTCATTTACCCCATTACCTACACCACTTGGGTTTCTAATCCTATTCCTGTGAATAAAAAATAGGGTACCATCTGCATTTGCATAGAATTCCACAATCTCAATGGGGAATGCCCAAAATACAACTTCCCAATAGCCTTCATCGATCAGATCATCGATGCATGCACCAGACATGAGGCCTTTTCCTTCATGGACAGATTTTTTGGATATAACCAAATTCATATCCGGAAAGAAGACCATTATAAGACTGCATTCACAACCCCGTGGGGCACATTCACATATCGAGTCATGCCCTTTGGCATGAAAAACGCTGGAGCCACCTTCCAGCGCGCCATGACACACTGTTTCCGCGACCTCATTCACATCATGTTGGTTTGTCTTAACAACCTCATTGCGAGGTCACAGCACATAGAAGACTTACGACAAGTTTTCCTATGATGTTGCAAGTACAAAATCCACTTGAACCCTTTCAAGTGTGTTTTCTATGTCCCAACGGGCTGTCTCCTAGGGTTCATTCTATCACACAAAGGAATGACTGCTGATCCCCTGAAAGTCAAAATGACTTTCCTCCTAACATCACCCCTTTGAGTGACAATAGCATATCTTGTGTTATAGTCTTTCCCTTTTTTGTTTTACACATTTTTCAAAAGTGAGTCTTATGTATCGTTTCCCCTCATTGCTCTAGATGGATCCCACCTCAGACCGGTACATGGGATTTGCTGATGGAGAAAGCAGATGGTCTCCGAACCTTGCCTTGGCTGCATGGGTCATCTACTCCCTCTCGTATGAGTTGATCCATATCGATGGAATATGCATGGGCAACACGACCAACAATGAGGCTGAGTATGATGGGGTCAATGAACTCTTGGCCACTTCTCTCCAGTTAGGCGTTCAACATCTCGATGTCTTCTTAGAATCCCTGCTGCTTGTTTCTCAGTTGAACAACTACTATCGGGTACGTGATCCCTGCCTCTTTAGAAAATTCCTGCACACTAAACAGATGGTTAGAACATTTGAGCCCATTACATTCACACATGTTCCTAGAAAAATCAATAGTGTAGCATATCAAATGGCTAATGACATTCTAAACTGGCACATTCATAATCACATATAGGAAACATACAACCATAACATCATGCATAATCATATCTTAAAATACACACACAAGTGTAACAATACATCACCTAGGCATTTTCATTTCACATCATCATAAAAAGACTCATATCTAAAACCATAAAAGCGCATCCATGTGTGTCAAATATATATATATATATATATAAATAGATAAGTCGCATGTCCAAAATATTTCCAATACAAAATGAGAATCCACATATGCTTTCTCAGCTTAATATACGAAGTGACACAAAAACTCCTAAGTACACCAACGCAGTAGGGGTAGCCCCACTAGGCTGCTAATCCGATTCAGACTCATCGTCTGGCTTAGTATCATCATCTTCCTCAGAAGACTCATCCTCTGCAGGAAGATCACCTCTCACCGCTCGACGAATGTAATCACAGGCCACAGCCATCCTCCTCATCACAGCAGTCCAATCTGGAGGAAAGCTATAAATGGAAGCAATCACATTATTTCTCAAATTCTTCCAGCCATCATTAGAGACCCCAGCAATGAGCCACTCTAGATGTGGTAGAAGTCCATCCACCTCCCGTCGTCGCTTGTGAGGGTTCCCCATAGGAACTGTCGCAGGTGCCATAGAAACCACCCGCCTCTGATACCCGGGCGGCGGATGGGGACCAATATCTGCATAACAAACAAGGACACCATTATTCCACACATATTAACATACAACTATCAACCAGCTCAACTACACTATGTATAAAGATGAACATAAAAACATCACACATACATACCGGCTGGTCCCCATGCCTAGCCTGCAGGTCGAGGCATCTCAGGGTCCCCATGATAGTTCATACCCACATACGGGTACTCCTCAATCACCACTAGAAGTTGACACCACTGATCTAATAGCTCCTTAGTGAAGAAGTGGCCCACTCTACCACCGCCCTCTCATATCATCATCTGGAACCACCTATACATATGTGGCTCCCGTGGACCACTATTCTATACGGCCCGGTGCAGACGCAGTGTAGGTACTTTCTCAAAAAATAAAGCACATAGAAAGGAGCTAAAACAAAATCCTTCCCTAGATTCCTTCGCATTGTTCAACTGACGTCGAACAACCTCAAGATACACCTAGGACCACCCATAGTACGTGCCCCCCATAGCATGCTCTACCAACTGAAGCTGCCCTCGAGATATCTTGTGGCTCCCCATGGAACCCAAGATATGTAGCAATAATGTCACCACTACTCGTGTCGACAGGTCCTCAATGTCACACATCAATATGTGGGAGCCTCGCACATACGTCGTAGCATAACAGTGCCTATCACATAGCTCCTCTAATGTCTCCCCTCGAGACAACACCGGTGCCAAATCACCAACAACTCCCAACATAGGGAGCCCAGTCAGGAAGTACACATCTTCCAGCATGATCTCAATATGTTGGACTTGGAAGAGGAAGTCCTCCTCCCCAACATCCCAAAAGCTCACCAGCGTTTGTAGAAACAAACACAAGCTCTTCATGAGGAGTATCCTCATGAACTTCAATAAACCATAATGGGCCAATGTATTATGCACATTTCTATCCCACAATGATGCCTCTCGGAGGTATTTACAGTCTCTCTCCCACCAATTAATCTTAGATATCCTGCATAAGAAAAACATAGATCTCAGCCACTGGTCTCATAAAAAAACAGCACCTAGCCAAGTCGCACCTATTTGGCCAAAATGAGTGACCAAGTCACTCAAAAATTCCCCACAGGTGCAACGAGGTCACTCTTTTTACCTTGAAAGGTGCAACTTTGCTCCATGAAACCCCAACAGGCTCATGGAACACCTTCAAGTGACCAAATGTAGAATGTAAACCACCAAAAAGATAATATTTGGCAATAGCTCTTACCTTCAAGTTGTGGAACTCAAAACTGTCAGTCAGAATAGGAGAAATCAGTAAATGAAAATTTAGGGCCCACCTCTCGAACTCTACAGTGAACAGTGACAATGACACTTCACAAAGTGGTCCCCACCCTTATATAGGCCCTATTTGACCTAATTTCTCTTGTTCGATATAACAGGACCATACGGAGTCTGTTTGAGATGCCGTTCACACCATTGATTTCAGAATTCCATCCTCTATCTCCTTATGATACCATTGTCTCATGTTTAACAAAAAATTTCCAGTACCGCTCCTTGAGAGTTACCTCGATTTACGAGCCACAGCATGGCAATGCAAGTGTCTGTTGACCTGTACTTACATCTCTCTTTCCTACCGCTACTCATGTAGGTTCTCGGGCCACCATTTGTTAAGGAACGTCATTTTTATTTTAGCATTCTACTCTGTCCACCGCACCTTATGTGGATCTCTGGACCATTTTCTAGAAGATGAATTATTTCTCTTGCATATAACTGTCTCCGGACTTACACTCACATCACATGTAGTCAAGTCCATCCACTGCAACTCACACATAGCTCTCTTGAACTTTGTCCAAGAGCCACCTCGGTTTGCATGCCTCTACCATACTGACTCACGTGCCACTACCGTGATCTATCCCATGCATGTATTGGTATGTTTGAGAGCCATCTGCTCCATCCATACTGCATGGTTGACCTTTGGACCACTATCCACCGTCTCGACATGGGGCACCACCTGTGCCACCACAATTAGTTTACCATACTAGAGTTTTCTTTAAGCTCTTTTCTAACTCCTAAAAGAATGAAAAGATTGCTGAGCGCAGTTGCTTCCTTTCCCGCTCATTAAAGTATAGGAAAGGGCATCTAGATCGTCTCATTTATCTCCTTTTGCGGACTATGTAGACCATCAAATGAAAAGGACCACCTTGGCATATTCAATCCTATACCATTCCCCTCTTCATACTTTTATGCTTTCTCGGGCAGAGGGGCCACACTTTAAGAAAAAGATCACCATGGGTTGTCATTAAGCTCTTTTCCATCCTTCTCATCGAGAAAAGATTTCCGAGCAAACTTGGTTTCATTCATGCTCATAAAAGTATCTGAATGACCGTCCAGCCAGTATAGGTTTAACATTTTTTGGCCTAATTGGACTACCAATGGTAAAGAAGTCTCTCATCCCCCAAAGGATGGGCGAGCTCTCCTATGTATACCTTTATCCTTTCTCAAGCACATGAGACTACCAACGAAAAAGATCCCCCACTGGAGTCTTCTTCGTGCTTTCAGAATCTCTAAAATTGAAAGCACCATCGAGAATTTACTTTCTCGGGCTCACCAAAAATCCATGAGATCTTACCACAATAGTGTCTCTAGACACCACCCCACAAAAAATAGATTGGAAGCATTCCCACTTTGGGTTGCATTTGTTTAGAATACTCTACAATGTGTCTTCCTTGGATCCCATCAATATCAAAAGTGTCCACCTCCCCCAAGTATTTCCCATCTGCAGTGGCATTCCCGGTATTACATCTATGATCCCATTCCCATGAGTCAGTGTCATTCGCTACCTAGTCCGCCCTACTGCCATACTCTGAACAAAGGAAGTTTGAGTCTACTACACTCCCCATTCCCCTGTCAACCTCTTTCCCTCCCCCCCAATTCAGTGGGTCAGTTCGCATATTGTCTCACATCTTTCAATTATCTCCCTCATGCTTCTGGTTAAGGAAACATCATTGCCTTGACTAGGGGTAGGTCTCCCCATATCGACGACAACACACATATTCTAGATGATAGACCCAAAGGTCCATGTTTCTTGGTTTCATTAACCTCATTGATGAGTTCCTGAGACCATTTGAGAGGAGTCCTTAGTGCCTCTCGGGATGGTTGTTTCTCACGTGCTCGACTCCAACTACATCATTGCACCATTGAGATTCATACAGGGTTTGGTCCATGTAGTATTTGGTTGAAGACCCCAGATGTCACCTGACTCTAGCACATTGATGAGTCTATTTGAGGGACCTAAATAGGTTTATGTCCCTTATGATTTTCGGGTTGCATTGGAGACAGTGTTCAGAAGCCCCAGCAACGCTTCTATATAGATTTATGATTGATACAGCCTACTTGTACCACAGAGACTCTGACTCTCCATTAGTGTATCCATACAGCTATGTACCATCCCAGATCCAGTAGGCTATTAGTCATGAATATATATCATTCCATGAGAATGCCATGGGTCCAATGTAGCAGTTCCTTAGATCAATATTGTATTCATCCTCACATTGAGGAAACCACTATGTATCATCAGTTGTATATGATCAACTCTTTTATTTTAGAGCATAGATCACATTATTATTTTGAAATTGTCATGAGCATGGGGATTCCCACCTCGTCCATATACATGTCACACATTATTTGTATCCCACCCATTGATGGGAACCATATTAATATAAAAACCAAAATCCACCATGCCCCAGCCCAGGAAGCACCACCTCTCCATAGAAAATCCTATGATGTCCATCGGCCATACAATGAGCTCCTTCCCTCACACATCAAGGGGCAATCTGTTAACCCAAAAAATACCTCACTCATCTCTACATGGCCTACACCACCCAAGGACACCCATGCATGACCCTCATTTCACCCCATTGGACCCCCACACCCTCAAAAAGGCCTAAGAATGAGAAAAAGAGCTTAAAAACCCCAAAAAAGAGCCTAAATAGTTCTCCTAGGGGATAAAGCCTCCAAAAAGGGGCTAAAACCCCTCAAAGGAGATAAAAACCCCAAAAGGAGCTAAAGATAGGGCGGAAGGGGCTAAAGCACCAAAAAAGCTATAAATAGAGGGGTGGGGGTCTCTCTCAAAACACTTCTCCCTTGCATACTATTATGTTGCCCGATTGGATGCCTTGAGACCCTTTGTCTCTCAAGCCACCCACACTCCCTCTCCTCCATCCTCCATTGAGCTATAGCTTCCCCATCCCAGAGAGGTGCTTCTCCAAGCTAGGGCATGGTGGCCGATTCCATTCAAAGAGAAGGTATAGCTTATTGTTTATGTCTTTGTTTTGGTTGTTTGATTAGTTTTTCCTAACCCATATTTGTTTGCAGGTTTGTTTCTAACATGTTTTTGTAGGTATTTTGGTTCTAACATTTATTTGCAGGTTGTTGGATCTAAACCCTAATAGTGTTTGCAGAGGGGTTTCCAACCATTTCTTTTCTTCCTTTGTGTCATTTATTTTAGCTCTGTCCATTTTTACTGCATTTCACCATCAGGAACCTACCCTTCCATCCTATATATGGAAGGTATTCATTCTTTCCCTATAGTAAGGGAGAAATCCCTGCTATAGGCACAACCTAGCACAATGTTAGAAAGGCTCAACCCTTACATCCAACCATGGGAGGCCCAACCTACCAACATTTCAGAAGGGTCTTCACTTACATCCGACCATGGGAGGCCTAGCCTATGACCATGTTGGAAATTCTCATGAACTCATCACTTCCCCTTTGAAGGAACATCGATATGAAGAACACCAAGCTTGTCTTTGAATACTCAAAATTCACTCCGACCATTTCTAACATAGAATCACATCAGGGTTGATTACGTCCAAGGATAACCTGCGAGCTTTTCTAGGACTGAATACATCCAAGGACAACCTACAGGAATGATTAAGTCTGAGAAACCTACAATCTTCACCAGGATTTTATGCTTAGATAACCTCTCTCACCGGCTATGCTAGAACTCATCACTCCCTCTTTCGAGAGATATCGATCTGGATCACATACTAGAACTTCACTTCTCCTCTCTGCATCATACAAAATGCAATTCATATCAATCAAATAAAATAGTAGTTTTCAAAAGAAACATACTAACTCACAAATAGCCAAGCAAGTGGCAACATATTTTTCCTCAGTTGTACTCAGTGCCATGCAGGACTCCATCCTGCCAAAGAAGTAGCTCATACTAGATCTCAAAATGAAGAAGAATCCCAATATGATCTTCTTCTCTGTGGAACTACACATCCGAATCAACATAACCATGTAGGTTAGTCTTCTATTTCATATCATACTCAATTGTACCCTACAGGTACTTCACTGCATGCTTTGGAACCAAGTGAGCATGTCTCGAATCTGTTG
The DNA here is from genome assembly GCA_001517045.1 of Pseudotsuga menziesii. Lineage (NCBI taxonomy): Eukaryota > Viridiplantae > Streptophyta > Pinopsida > Pinales > Pinaceae > Pseudotsuga > Pseudotsuga menziesii. Next base: position 8,197 of record LPNX010993740.1, read on the forward strand.
GGAACATCAATAAACAAAACATTTGATGATACATCATGGCATCAACCATCTATGATGAAGCATGACTCAATAGCTTCAGGTTCAATGCCATAGGTGTGTTCGTGGCCTTGTAGTCCATCATCCCAAACCTCTTCAAGATCTCCACTGCATACTTCCATTTTCCAAGGGAGATTCCATCTGCACTCTACCACACCTCCATGCCTATAAAGTAGTGCATCATACCCAATTCCTTCATCTCAAACTCGACAACAAGTCTCCTTCTTGCAGCTTTAAAGAGTTCCTCTTTTCTTGTTAGGAACAGGTCATCGACAAATAATAGGAGCATCACTAGTCTTATTCTTTGAATCTTAAATTAAAGGTTGGAATCCTCTTTACTCTCAGTAAATCCTAGAGCCATCAGTAAGTTGTCCATCCTATCATACCATGTCGAACCTCAAGATCTTCTGCAGTCACTCCCTCTGAAGTGGAGCATCATTCTCCCTCTTCCTCTTGTACTCTATGTATTTAAACATTCTGTACTGGAGTGAAAAGTAGCTTCCTCTGCTAATAATATTTTATGTATCCATCTAGGGTCATTGGATACCAATATCCTCTATCTTGAACTTTTTGAAAATTTCTTCTCGTACCCATCTATGAGCTTGTGATCCTCTATAGGATTTCATCTTAAACCTTGTAGCAAAGGTTAAGATCTTAATCACTCTAGGTGATATTCAAGCTCCTCATGTATGTGTTATTCCATGGGTTCATTCTGAGCTTGTACAAGGCCTTCTTTAATTTGCACACATGGGTCTTCCTGTCATGTGTCTCAACTCCCAGTGGCTGCAAATTTCTCTTCATAGTCTATCCCTTCTTTTTATGAGAATCCTCGTGCTACGAATCCTTCCTTGTATCCCACGGTGTTTCCATCTACTACATGATGGATCTTGTAGATCCATATGGAAGACACTACGCACTTCCCTTCAGGTCTCGATACTACATCCTAGAAATGATTCTTCTTGAAGTGGTACTCTCCTTCCATTTCTTCTTGGCTACCTCTTCATATCTTAAAGGCTTTGCATCAATGATTTTTGTCAACATAACTAGAGTGTGTATGAGGCCTCTTGAAGTCTCGTCACACTATTATTCATTTATTTTCTTCTAAATATTTTTCTTTCTCTATGGAAGCTTCAATTTCATCTTCATGTATGCTTATTGGAGTGAATCTTGAACTGTCGTCACTTGTTCTTTGGAACATGTCTCATCCTTCTTTTATTGTAGTCGATTGTACGCGATCTTTCCTACAAGTCAAATGCACCAGTTGTACGGTTAGAAACATTTCATAAGGCATATTTATAATAGAAAAATCTTATGCGTAAAGATATAATCATGCAACTATTTTATCCAATACAACATTCATCCATATCTTGTCTACACAAAAACTTTTCCAGATGCCTTCCATCTCTACCATAACATTTATTGAGATTTTGCACTAATCCCAATATGTCAGTAAAGAGGTTTTATCCTAGATAAGTATAAAATGGAGTGTTGTATAGCACTATAGGCTACTTATCCATAACATGCATGTTAGTAGTATATTTTTCATTAATGCATACATTCTATCATGCATAATATATTTCACAACTAAAAAACTAAATATATAAGAAAATACAATTCAAATACTTATCTTTATTTGTTTTGTGGGTAGAATCCTTCTTGAGCCTTCAACTTCATCATATTCTTCATTCATAACATCATCATTTCTTATCCAAATTCTAATATGGATAAGAAGTTCTTAAAGAATTGAGTCCTTCATATTCCTCATCGCTTGAGGGATCTTCTTTGAATCATGAGAGCTTGATATTTAGTTGCTCCCATCTTCTCTTATCTTATTATGAGTTGAGTTTCTTTTTGTGTGCACTCTTCCTAGAGTCTGCTGAAGGTAATCACTTTCTTTTGGCACACATTCCTCAAATGAATGAATCCCATGATCCTAGGAGGCCATTCAAGGTACATACAACAATATCTTGTTCTTCTTCGATTGCTTCGTCATATCAATAAACACTTCCTTTTGGTGTATTCAAGGATAACACATGAGATGATATTTAATAGAATATGCAATGATTCTCTTGTCTATATCCTTAGCCTCATCTCCCTTTGTCTTTCTTACTAAAATACTGATCGAAGTCAATTTCTTCAAGGATCACGAAGGTCCGATTTGAGGTGTTCATCCTGGTTTTGGAGCTAGTTGATCTAGGATTTGTCAGAGAAACCCTATTTTTCAAAACTTCTCATTGGATAGAAATATGGGCCTCTTCAAGGCGAGTTGTCTAATGTAATTATTTTTTGGAAACAATGGAGGGAATCTCCCGGAATAGGAATCCCTAGTTTTCCAATTTCTTCTATAGAAATGACTAATATTGATTCTCCTATATCTCTAAAGTTTCAAATTGTTTATGTCGAAATCTTCTCACTGTGATATCTTGATAAGTCTTCTTTCCAACCTCATTGGTTAGAGAAGAAATGGATTCTCCAAGTGGGACTTATTTGGATTTTCCCAAGTTGATTGTTTTGGGGACTATTCAGGATAGCGAGCTTGTACGGACTTCCATGTGTCACTATTTCACATTCTAGTTCTGAGAAACTTACCAAAGAAACTACATTTCATTCCCTACCTGAAACATTTTTCAAAATTTCATTTGGACCTTTCTAGCCCGAGATATAGCAAATATTCCTAGGCCATATGTTTCTGACTATATTTTGGAGGAGGCTGGAACCCTGATTTGGAGGAACCATATCTCCTGAAGTTTAGCGCATCAGATTCCGAAGGTTTTACATAGTGTACAACACAAATTTATCTTCAGCCTGTAAAAATTTTGTCTTCTAACCCTTCTCCAATCCTTCATTATAGTGAAAGTTCTAGGATTGCTAAATTTGGTCTTCTAGGGTTTCCAGACATGAAACCCTAATTTCCATTAGCTGCCATTACAGTTGTATTTCAGATGTACAGTGAAAATTATATGGTTAGAGACTTCCATGTGTCACTGTTTCACATTCTAGTTCTGAGAAAATTACCAAAGAAACTACATTTCGTTCCCTACCTGAAACATTTTTCAAAATTTCATTTGGACCTTTCTAGCCCGAGATATAGAAAATATTCCTAGGCCAGATGTTTCTGACTATATTTTGGAGGAGGCTGGAACCCCGATTTGGAGGAACCATATCTCTTGAAGTTTAGTGCATCAGATTCCAAAGGTTTTACATAGTGTACAACACAAATTTATCTTCAGCCTGTAAAAATTTTGGCTTCTGACCCTTCTCCAATCCTTCATTATAGTGAAAGTTCTAGGATTGCTAAATTTGGTCTTCTAGGGTTTCCAGACATGAAACCCTAATTTCCATTAGCTATCATTACAGTTGTATTTCAGATGTACAGTGAAACTTCTATGGTTCATAAATTGCTACCACCAATAGATGTGCCCTAGTGGGGTGAGTTAACCTAGCCCCCCTTGTTTGATGATCTGTGGAGAGAACACCTTCAACTAGGAAGCCCTAGTTCTCATAGTTGTACAGTGTCTTATTCTCAAGTTATCTCTGATACCATGTTATATTTTTTATCATTTAATCAATATGATTTAGTATCTTATCTGAGAGAATAACATGCATATCAATAATCACAAGAGACAAGATACACAATGAATTTTACTTGGGGGAACCATAAAGTAGAAAACTCCACAACTTCCTAAAAGATAGAATCAACACCAATAGAAAAAGTAAAACCCAAAGATACAAAGATGATCTCCAACAAATGTTCTCTCTCTCACTTGTGCGAGCTACTTCTCTCTCACTCACGCGCTATTGTTGAGTGAGTGTATGTAATAAATAGAGAGTCTCACTCTCTATTTCTACTTGTTTTCCACTTGACAATTACTCTAGAGGGACGACCTCACTAGGAGAGTCTAATAATCCTAATACAACTCAATTATGGGGACTATTGCCCCGACTTACAATGAAGGGTTAACCTCAATGAATTTACATGACTTAATTATATTAATGACTCTCCCGATTGGAGGAACAAACATCTCTGTCAAGGTACAATGAAATACAATAATAAATATATAAGTGAATACATTCCGAAGTTACAAATACATCAACATGGTTAGGGGTTTGGAGAGAGAGAGAGAGAGAAAGAGAGAGAATGGGGGTTAGGTAATTTTCCAAGAAGGAGAGAGAGAGAGAGAGGTTAGCCATTTACAGAGAGAGACATTGATGGTTAGGGTTTTAGAGAGACATCTAAATGTAGAAAGAGAGAGATTGATGGTTATGGGTTTAGAGAGATAGAGAGAGAGAGAGAGATTGTAGGCTTAGGATTTAGAGAGAGAGATGTAGGTTTATAGGTTTAGAGAGAGAGATGTAGATTGTGGATTGGGAGTTTATAGAGAGAGATATATATATTAGAGTATAGGGGTTTAGAGAGAGAGAGAGAGATATTGAGGGTTAGGGTTTTAGAGAGATAGAAATAGAAAGAGAGATATTGGGACTTAATGATTTAGAGAGAGAACGAGAAGAGGTTTAGGGTTTGGAGAGAGGTAGAGATAGATTGGAGGCAGGGATGATTTCAAGGAACCATACTTATTTAAAAGTGTATAAATGTTGGCGAATATTACAAACTCTTAAAAAGGAAACTATAAAATGATTGGCGATATTTTTCAAAAAATATTTTAATTTCCAAGGATTTTATATCGTTTATATCATAATTTGGCGTTTTTTATGGTGAAAACATTTTACCCCATCAAAATTGGGCGAAACAGGGCTTCAAAAATGCAAAATGGCAAATCTTTTTTGGGAAAAAAACATGGAAAAATAGCCCACTGGGCTAAAATTCGCCCCTAAAATCATCCCTGCTTCGAGGATATTGGTTGAGAGAGAGATATATATTGGATGTTAGGAATACATACATAGAGAGAGGGAGGGAGTGTGATATGAGGCTAGGAGTTTAGAGAGAGAGAGAGAGGAAGGGAGGGAGAGGCATGTGAGGGTAGGAATTTAGAGAGAGAGAGAGAGAGAGAGAGAGAG
>LPNX010993754.1:11550-41453 GCA_001517045.1 Pseudotsuga menziesii
GCTAGGAAATCCAATCATCTATCTTTCCTTAGTGACTACCATTTTGAGCTAAAGCATAGTAAAGGAAAAGAGAACAGTATTGATGATGCTTTGAGTCGATGAACTCATATGATATATGAGGTGACTTTAAGTCAAAATGATTCATATTTGCATGAGAGTATTAGAACGGGAAACAGAGTTGACCCTTTTTATGTAGAAATCCTCAAGAAAATCCAAGAGGAAAATTTGTTTCAACAACAAAAAGCATACAAGGTAGACGAAATAGGAGTGCTATTGTCCAAAGAGAGATTGTACATTCCAAAAGGAGGGGATGTTCGGTCCATCATCCTCACGAAATTGCATCGGACACACTACTTGGGGCATCCAGGATATCAAAAGATGATATCCGTCATTAAGAGACACTTTTTTTGGCCTAAGTTAAAGGTCGGCATTGCGTTGTTTATCATGAAATGTCAGGAATGTCAGCTGGTCAAAGCTGAGCATCAACATCCTTCAAGATTGATCCAGCCATTACCCATTCCAAAATTGAAGTGTGAGGTCATTAGTATGGATTTTATCACTGCGCCACCAAAAAGTAAGACACAAAATAATTCTATCTTTGTAGTAGTTGACAAATTTTCAAAAGCATCACACTTCATTCCAGTGAAGTCGACCTACAAGGCAGTATGCATTGCCATTATATTCTTAAAGGACATATTTAAATTGCATGGGATACCTAAGGAACTCATCCCAGATCGAGATACAAAGTTTACAAGAACATTTTGGAGATATTTATTCTTCGGATTAGAGACATAGTTGAAATTTAGTACTGCTTATCACCCGCAGATAGATGGGAAGACCAAAAGGGTAAACCATATTGTTGAGGACATTCTTAGGATGTATGTCATGAACAACCCCACCAAGTGGGAAGAATACTTGCATCTTGCAGAGTTTGCATATAACAATGGTTACCAGACTTCCGGCAAGATGAGTCCCTTTGAGGTACTCTGTATACGGAAGTGTAGAACACTGGTTACTTGGGATAGCCTAGTGGATCAGCTCATGTTAGGGCCTGGTTTATTAAAGAAATTGGAACAATTGGTTACCAAGGTTCAGGTGAACCTTAAAGAAGAAAAAGACTTCTAGAAAAGCTACACAGATAAGAAAAGAAAATATAAATATTATCAAATAGGCAACCATGTCTACTTAAAAGTAAAATCAAAATGAATACCATTGATCTTGGGAAGGTGCAGTAAGTTAGCACCTAGGTTTTGTGGACCCTCTGAAATACTAACCAAGAGAGGGAAAGTGGCATATTAACTAGTGTTTCCTGTGCACATAAGTGTCCATAATGCTTTCCATGCATCGTTATTAAATAAATATGTTTATGGTATTAAACACGTGGTTGATTGGTCCTTATTACAGGTGGAATCTGAACGGGAGTTTTCCCCTGAACGTCTTCATATATTGGACAAGAGAGAGGTGCAGCTTAGGAAGGGTACCGTAGTCCAGTTGAAAATGAAATGGAAGTACTTCTAAGCCGACGATGCTACTTGGGAGAACGAAGCCACCATGAGAAAGTCTTACCCCGCCTTGTTTCATGATTTCATTCTGAGTTCCTAGAACACCAGGGACGGTGTTGCTCTAAGTGGGGAGCGATGTAATATCCCGAATTTTTGACCAAACACTTATGGGCATGAGCCCCATTGATTATGATGTTACCTTGATGTTTTATTTTTATATACTGGGTCAAAGACCCCACTGAATATGAACATGATTATTTGTTCGATGTACTAGGCGTAAGCCAATTGCATATGTGTGTGGTTGTGTGTGTGTGTGTGTGTGTGTGTGTGTGTGTGTGTGTGTTTGTGTTGGGAATGGAACCTGAAGCACATGATTGATGAGACATTTGTGTTGAGTGTGAAGCTATGGAACACATGAAAAGATAATTTGGAAGTGTTGGGCATAAGTCCTCGAGCCTTCCATGTTGATGTTGAGCAAGAAGCTCTGGAGCACATCAATACATATATTTGTGTTGAGCGAGAATCTCTGGAGCACATGAGTGTTGGAACATTTTTGTTGAGTGTGAAGCTCTGGAACACATGAAAAGATAATTTGGAAGTGTTAGGAATAATCCATGGAGCCTTCCATGTTGATGTTGAGCATAAGGTTTGGAACATGAGATCCTTGGCCATTGTATCCCTAGGTGCATCCTGCAAGTACATCCTAGCATTAGTGTTGAGCGAAGAGATCTAGAATTACATTAAGTTTGTAACTCCCTATTTTTAGCGTTAAGTATGGGATTTGGTAAGTGCTAGGAGTTACTGAAAAGAATTAATGATTCCTGATTGAAAATGACTCGAGAAAAATATTGATCTCATCTCACTTATTTATAAGTGATTAAATGAAATTTTGAATTTTTGTATTCTCATCAAGTATTAAAAAAATACCATGTTATACGAGGGAATCAAACATTCAAGGATTTTTAGAGTTTCCTTGCCTAGTATACCTAACCATCTACCTGATGACCTTAATGAAAAAAGTGTCATAAGTCTAGGGATCACAATATGTGATACCATAAGACAAATGTTACCAAATAATATATTATTATATATTTTATACAGAGTATATATAAAGAGTACGCATAGTAATAATAATAATCATATAAGAAAGAAGGAAAAGTTCTATCTATTACTATTATTACTAAGATAAATATTAAATATTATAATACCTATAAAAGTCCAATTAGGAACTAGTTGAAATTTCCTAAATTAAAATATTAAAAGTACTAAATTAAATAAAAAGGGTTAAATGAAGAAATGAAGTGATTCTTGATTTAACTATCCCTTTGATTGAAAATTATGTCTATAAAGTCCCAAGCCAAGGAGAGGCTTGGGGATGTCTTCCATCTTTTTGGAGTCATTATTCTTCCTGATTATTCTCAAGAGAGTTCTTGGAGAACATTTTCCTAAGAGGAAAGAGTAGAACTGATCTAGACCTGATATACCAGTTAGGGTAGCCTTACCTTATGAGCTTTAAGCTACTTGCAAGTTGGAACCAGCTTGGGGGGATTTGGATTGAAACAAGAAACAGTTTCATGTCATTGTTGGGTGGAACGTTGTAGTTCCCAAGTGATTCAGTCATCTATACAAAGGTCAGATATCCCTATGAATTCTTAATTCCGGGTAATTGAGTGTGCAGGTTTCAGCCATTAGAAGAGCTTCAATTTTCAGGTATGAGGTTCTTGATTACCTATTTAATTATCTATATTAAGTGTTGGCTAGATTAAGGGAGTGTTTATATTATATTTATAACCCTATGTACCTTTATTTTCTTGTCAAAAATCTTTGAGGGTTTACATTTTTCATTACAAACCCTATGATATAATTTAATTCCTCTTTAAAGATTTATTAAGGGTTTTGTACTTATAGTTTTACTTTTGTACTGCTCTTACAGCTTAAACCATGTTTTCCTACAAACTAGGAATTATTTCTAATAAGTACCTAGTTGGTGAATTACCTATTTACTCTACTGACAGATTCCATATTGTCAGCAAATCCATCTTTATCAATAAAAGACTAGATCAGAAATTAAGCTTCAAACATAATATAAACATAAAACACAGCTAACTAAAAATAGGACCTATTAAACAAATCATTATATAACATCTTGTATAAACAAAACCAGAATCTAAATTAATTAATAATATAACCTCAGCATTCTTTATCTAAGAATAAATCATAAGTTCAAAGTAAATAAGCCAAGATAAAAATCAACTAAGACCTCTCAGGGTCTCTATAAACATTATCATTCTTCTTTAAAACAAACATCATCATAAATCAAATCAACAGTCCAAGTATCAAGACCATCTAATGATCGATGACATCATAATACATTATACCAATTATACACATAAATAACCCATTGCATAAACAACCAATGAAACCCTTAAATAACAATGTTCATCATAATATAAATCACAAGCCATAAAAAAAAGTCTTTGCATAAATAAAAACAACTATAATATCATTTAGAAAACAATTCACAAACAAACATAATATCGTTTACATTAATCAATTAAAAAACAAATATCATGTACAGTATTCATTAAAACAAACTTAATTACAAAGAGGTTGCGGGATCAACTCCTGTGGGCGTTTTAAGCGCAAATCGCATACCATTTAAATATAAACCCTCATCACAGTAAATGACCCGGGATCAAATCCTGTAAGGTCTAGTAATATTTTTCAAAGCCACACTATATGAAATATACGCCGGCTGTAAACAAAGAAAAAACTCTCTACACAGTGGTCGAAAGACTCAAATAAAAATGTATATGTTGTAATCTATGGCCCTCGGCCTTTTACCCAACATACGCATTATATTAATTCAACATTTCCAAATATTTAACCCTATCAACGTTACCAACAACGACGATTGCTAGTCACAGGGTTACACCATAGGCAACCCCCATTTCATATTCAATAACAAAAATCATAAACAGTAACTATGCTATCACAACTATGAGGGCAGGAAACACAAATGCCATACGTCATGGCCCCAAAACCATAACAATCATCACATAATTTATCCTTACAACTAACACATACAACGAATGCAAAATCCACACAGTCCACAAATAAAAACCATTGAAATTGACGTAGCATAACAATATAATCAGAGTCTTTATAAAACCATTAACAAGTTTACATAGTTGTTACCTTCGGCTATCGCACCATTGCAAGAAATGGTGCTCTCCATTGCATATAACCTAATCAAAATACTCTTTACAAAATACACAGAGCCTATAGAGAGATAGACATGCCTTTATGTTGAACATAGCACCCACGGAATAATTTTCCAATACATTTCAAGTTGAGGTCCGAAGGAAATCAAAACCCCACATTAAAACCCCAAGTCTGTCGCTTTACAAAAATGCAAAGCACGTTAATTTAAATTCAAAACCCAACCCATAACGCATCTATTGCAAAACCAGACTCAAGCAAATACAACCTACAGTGAGTTACAACTCAGGTTTAACCATGAAGCTAAGAGGGGGAAAGTCAACACTTGCACAAAAAACTTACCTAGAGGGGTATGGCTTTGCCCAAGGTCTTTCCCACAAGCAATGACCCAAGCTCGCTTCGCCACCCCTACAAACCTGCAAATAGAATAGATCCATGACATTAGAAGTATGAATAATATCCATAATCAAATCAACAACGATGCTAACGAAACCAGAACACCCATCATACCTGTCAGTTAAACGCTCGCAAATGCCTTCCTTCATGCCGAGCAAGAGCAGAGAGAAAGCAGCAATGCTGCAAAATGACAAACCAATGTTTGGGCCAAGCCCTAAGCTTTCCTGCCCCATATCCCAAGGCACATTGATACCACCACCTTGGCCACCATTAATGCACACGAGACCCATAATCGTATAGTCTATGGACTATATTACAACATGCCACACCAAATTATCATAAAGGATTAAAACCATTGCGAATTACATAAACCCATACATGTAATGATTAACTTAAGCTTTCATCCCTAAGTCCATGGCATAGGAAACATGCCATGGAAATGTTTAAGCCAAGGTTTATGGAAAATTAGATTACCAACATTAAAACCCTAATAAAACCATATAGTAATATTATGATAGGGCATAGTCAAAGTCGTAGGAATTTACACCATGATAATTAAGTGTCTCATAAACAACAAGTCTATGTCATACAAGTAATAGGTGCAGTAGTGACCCCGTCACTAGCACAAATACCGTAATGATAACAATAACAATCAATATAATGTAACTGGGATAGAGCGGCAAATTACGAGCACTAGAAACCAAACAATCGGTACTTTCCATTAAGCTTTATAAACAAGTTTCCATCTCCAAGTATACCTGCATGTAAATGAGACAAGAATGCATTAGTTTGACATAACTAAGTAATCCCATTGTATCAAGTATAAACTATTACCTCTCAGGGTTAAAAGGGAAACTAGGCCCTCCACTCAACCCCTTTATCCATTTACAAAGTCATGTTAGAATCATGTATACGATAGTAAGCATGTGTTAATAAGAAATGAAGTACGTAAGCAAATAACTAACTTACACATCAATGCTTAACCATAGTAAAAACAGTAATTACCATCAAGACAATGTAAGTAACATATTAATAACTGCATCGAGAAATATGAAATTAGGACATAAGAACAGCTTATGACAATACAGTAGTACAATCAGAGTACAACACATTCCAGAAAGTTCAATTAATGTCTAGCATAGGTAGTTTTGACTAGCCTAATAAGTAAAAATTATTTTCAATTTTTTTGGGACATTACAAGTCGTATCAAAGCTTATTTTCAACACTAAGAGACCTAATGGGTGTACCATACAGTCGTTGCAAGGAAAATAAATTATGTTTTAAAATATTGTTAACTAACAGAAATTTTTCCTGTGATTAAAAATTTGCAATTTCAGGAATTTTTACAGAACAGTTCAAATCATGAACACTGAAGAAGATAACAGCCGGCAAGGGAATATGAATACCCCAACCCAGGAAGTAGAACTAGTGGTAGAACTGAATTTTGATATTATGAAAACCATACAAAGTATTCAAGCAAACTTGCAAACTTTTAGAGATGAAAATCTGAATGAAAGAAAGGAACAATAAGGCATAAATGAAGCATTGTTGCTAAATATGATGGGAGGAAGCCCGCAGGGGAAACCGACCCATTCCACAAACTAGTTCAAGAAGGAACCTTATCCTAAACGGTCCAGTAGCCCAAGAGAAGAAGGAAAAGAGGAAAATACCCCTGAACCTCCAGAAGGAGAAAATTATTTTCCTTTTAGTGAGGACTCTCTTTCTCCATGCAGAAAGAAACAAAGAAGTGATGAAAATCTCCAGGGAGAGTTCAAAAAGATAAGAGCCCCAACCTATGAAGGAGAGGTGAACACGGGGAATAAAGCTAAAGAATGGCTATTGGGTATGAGAAAGTAATTCTGATTTCATAACTACTCTAGCGAAATAAAGGCTCGATTGGCCATCTATAATTGAAATGGAAAAGTAGCGAGATGATAGAGAGACTTGAAAAATACCAAGAAATATGATGTAAGAGAAATACGCTGGAGTAAATTCCACAAGATCTTTCAAAAAAAGTATATGTCGAAAAGATTCTTCAACAAAAAGGTGAAATATTTTCATGAGTTGCGTATGGGATCAATGACTATGGATGCTTTTATTAACATATTTCTAGATCTCTTACATTATGTACCATATATATATCCTTCAAGAATATATCGGCAATGTTCACTGCCTTGTAGGTTGAGTTCACAGGACTAAAGTGTGCTGCTTTTGACAACTTGTCAATCACTACAAAAATAGAATCATTTTTCTTCTTACTTTTTGGTAGACCGGTGATAAATATCATACTAATGACCTCCCACTTCTATTCCACAATGGGTAACGGCTCCAGAAACCTTGAAGGATGTTGATGCTCAGCTTTGACTAGCTAACATCCCTGACATTTCACAATAAACATCGAAATGTCAGCCTTTAACTTAGGCTAGAAAAAGTGTCTCTTGATGGCGGATATCATCTTTTGATATCGCGGGTTCCACGAGCAAGGTTCCCAATGAAATTCCGTGAGGATGCTGGATCGAATGTCCCCTCCTTCTGGAATGTAAAATCTATCCTTGGACCATAGCAGTCCAGATTCGTCTACCTTATATTCTTTTTGTTGTTGAAAAATCCTGTCCTCGTTGACTTTCTTAAGGATTTCTACATAGAAAGGGTCAACTCTATTGGCCATTCTAATCGTCTCATGCAAATATGCATCGGTTTGACTCAAAGTCACCTCATATATCATATGATTTCATCGTCTCAAAGCATTGGCAACCTGGTTCTCTCTACCCTTAATGTGCTTTAGCTCAAAATGGTACTCACTAAGTAAATCCAACCACCTGGCTTGCCTTGAATTCAGATCCGGTTGATCGAATAAATAGTTCAGACTCATATTGTCTATCTTTAGAAGGAACTTCCTTCCCATGAGGTAGTGCCTCTACATCTTTAAAGAGTGGATGATGGAAATTAACTCAAGGTTGTGCATGGGGTAGTTCTGCTCATGATCTTTTAACTTCCACAATTCATAACAGATCACATGATCATTCTACAAGAGGACTCCTCCAAGTCATTCCTTTCTTGCATCCGTGCAAACAAAGAAATCCCCATCGGGATTCACAATTCATAGTATTAGTTCTTAGCACTTGGCAGTCCATAAGAACTTATTATCTTTCTTTTTCAAAGCGGTCATGGGGCAAGCGATTCTTGAGAAGTTCTCAATCAACTTTCGATAATATCCAGCTAATCCCAAAAAGGACCTAATGTCAGTGACACTAGTAGGGGTAGACCAATCCTTTATGGCTCGAATATTTTTCGGGTCCGCAGCTATCCCAGTCTCAGAGATAATGTGACCAACGTACTATATATGTAGTTTGTAAAAATCACATTTTCTAAACGTAGCATAAAGTTGGTGTTCCCTCAACACTCATAGTACTATGCAAAGGTGTTCTTATTATTCCTCTTTATTCTTTGAATAAACCAGGATGCTGTCTATAAACACCAAGACAAACTTATCCAGATACTTACTGAATATGTTGTTCATCATACACATAAAGTTCACGGGTACATTGTTGAACCCGAACAACATCACTACAAACTCATAGTGCCCAGACCTTGTACGAAAGGCGGTTTTGCGAATATCCTCATCACGAATCCATACCTGATGGTGCCCGCATCGTAGGTCAATATTTGAAAATATTTTGTCTCCTCCCATTTGATTGAACAAGTCATCGATCGTATAGAGTGGATATTGGTTCTTGATAGTCATTTTGTTCAACTAGTGGTAATCAATGCACATATACATCGTACCATCTTTATTCTTTACGAAAAGTATCGGTGCTCCCCAAGGGGACACACTGGGTCGGATATACCTTTTCTCTATCAACTCCTACAACTGTAGCTTGAGTTCCACCAAATTTGGTGCACTCATGCGATAAGGGGATTTGGAAGCCAGAACTGATCCTGTTGTCAACTCAATGGAAAAGTCTAGGTCTCGTTTCGGAGGTAATCCCAGGATTTCCTTGGGAAATGCATCCTTGAATTCTTCAAGAACAGGGAATTCTTTTACGTATTGTTCTCTTTCATACTCTAGGTCTCGGATGTTTACTGCAAACAACTTGCAACCTTTCCCAACACATTTATTTGCTTGTAAGGAAGATATTTGCCTTACAGAAAATTTCTATGGAATTCCTTGAACCTTCACTTGGTTCCCTTGGCTATCAATACACAAGATTGACTTTTGTAAGAAATCGAGCATGGCATGGTGTTGTCTCAACCAGTCCATGCTGATAAGTATATCATACAATCCTAAGGGTAGGATGTTTAGGTTTACTTTCATAGGAAAACCATTCAGGTTTACCTCGCAATCTTTAACTATTTCCGAAACTTTCTATTTCGTACCTATGGCTAACTATACCAGCCAAGTTTTATCATGATTTACGTTGCCTAGTTTGCATACATCAACAATTTTAGGCGAAACATAGCTCCGGCAAGCATGAGGATCAATACCTATTGAAATAGAAGTGTTCAAGATCTTACCTTCTATCTCAACCATGGTAGCTTTATGGTATTGTTGTGCCCTCGCTCAACAGCCTTCTAAAATCATTATTTCATCAGACAAAATCCTATTTTGTCTGATGAAATGTTTAAATTTTAAAAGGGATAAATTCAGCTACTGAAAGGAGGATGTTTCCTTTGCTACTGAATTACTGAAATTCAATATTTTTGAATAACCTTTGCAAATCATATTGGATCGATGAAATCACTACTTCAAAGTTACTGTTTTGGATGAACGTTGACTAGGAAGGTTGACACATGAGTGTTCATGGTCTTTATGCTTGATGTTGTATGTCCTGGTTGTGCAGGTTCCCTTAAAACATTAGACATCAGTTTCGTTGATTTCATTGCTAGAAACATTAATGAGGTTGTGTTACCATGGTTTTAATGCAAAGTTGAGTTATGGTGATCAAAGGTTTAATCCTTGTTACTCAATTGAAGCTTAGATACATGTCTCGTATGCCATATCCTAAAGTTCGTAAACCATTATTCATGTTGATATTAATTGGTATATGATGATATCCAAAGGTTCAGTTTTAAATTATATCGTTGATGATTCCTCGCCACCTTTGATAAATGGGACAAATATATGATTGGGAACGTATGTGTTATAGGTTCATCGGGAATGATTTATGGCACGAGTCACACTTATCACGAATTCAGAGTGTTATTATGACACTCATACTTACCCTGTCTTCCACGTACATAGTCCTTGTCGTGGCTGTCTACCAGTGGAGCACCTGTTATACGTATAGCCCAAGCTCTCTCGTCATTTAATTCAGGGTAGATTGTGATAACATCAGTTTTCCAGGGTTTCAACCGTCATTTGTGTTTATCACTCCGAGTGTTGATGGCTCCGATCATGCTGAACCCGCAGGGGTTTCGCCTGCATTCATATATGGCCTATCCTGTGCATTATTTAGTGCTGCTGAGTCTCTATTCCAAGTACTCACGACCTGGTTTTCTGTCCTTGGATCAGTGGTGGCATGTTTTCTGTGCATGGTTACGCATTTGTAAACAACCAGTGATGGCCCCTGTCGTGAGGGTTGAACCTTACGAATTGACCCTGTTGAACTCAAACACTGGGATTTTGCAAAAGGTTAAGGATGTCGGGTGGCTGCCTTTCTTGGAGAAGTTTTCCGATTCTAACCCAGAAGTCACTAGAATCTTTGCTTTGTCCCTGGTAAATTACCAAGCAGAAGTTGGTGATTTGTGCTTTCGGGTGGATGAGAGGTCGATTGCAAGTGCAACGGGTTTGCCTCTGTCTGGGCAGTGGTGGTTTAAGTATCAGAAAATGGAGATTACAGAATGGAGATCATTGCTGCAGAACCCGACTCAAGACATTTCCTTTCGAACAGGAGTTGCACGTAAGTATTTCCTCAAATATTGGCGCCCCGTGCTTGATTTGATTCATAGGTATTTAACCTCCGAAGGTCGGTTGTCATCGGCATATGTATACCATCTTCGTTTAATGGCTGTCTTCATAGGGTTTCCTATTAATCTCCCTTACTATCTTCTGCACAGTTTGTTTAAAATGTCAAATGCCATAAAAAAGGGACCGAAACATGTAAGCCACAGTCTGTTTCACCACGGGCTAGTCCGTATGTTGGTTGGGAATGAAGTGGTAAAGTCAGGTCGCTCATGGGAGCAGTTTATAGAATCAAATGGTTTCTCAGCTTTTTGTCATTGTATGTTTGACAGTCCTGATGACTGTAGCAAACATAGAAATTCAGGTTCAGCTTCTCTGAGTAAATCTACATCAAACCCTAGCCTTAAGAGTGCAGAACCCTCTCAAGCACCTTTGGGTAATCCAGTGAATACTCCTCATACCCCTCCAGAGTCTAGGCATGTGAAGAAGATTTCAAATCTGTCACCCATTACTCTGCCAAATAGTGGTGATAAAATTGAAAAATGTAGAGGAAAATTACCTAAATCCAAGTTGGCTAGAAGAATGACCAGGAGTATGGCTAGAGCCAAGATGGTTAGAACCCCCATGAGTAATAAGCTTCCAGTGGATACGGTTGTGATTGATGATGAGGAAATCATTACTTCTTCACCTGTCAATGATGATGTGGTTCATCGTGAGTCTGTTGCTGATATAGCTGGTCAAAGTCATCCTGTAACTGTTGAAGATATCTCTGAAAATCCTTCTCTATCTGTAGAGGTTCAGCCTATTGAGCCTGACATTGATGTCACCTTTGATCGTGATTATCTTCCAGCAGTGGATAAGAAAGTTCAGGAAGTTCGAGTTGATTGCATGACTGATTCTGTGGTAAAAGAAAAGCCTGTTAAACCAACCTCGACTGTTCTTCATGGAATTGGGGAAACTATTCATCCTTTGTTCATTAGTTGTCTTCTCGACAAGGTTCGTAGAATGGAGGACAGGATGAATGAAATAGTAGCAAGTCAGGAGTTATTGAAAGCTGATAATGTGAAATTAAAGACAAAAGTTGATATAAGTGATCAGCATCTGTTAATATTAAAGAACCATACGAACAAACTCATAAGGAGGGTTCTTAAATTGCAAGACGAAAATGAAAAGAGTGAGGAGAAGCTGCGTGAACTCAACGCCCAGATTGCACTCATGCAATTCAGAGCTCCTTCACCAAGTCAGTCAAGTGGAGTCAATATACAAGTTTTTAATGCCCCGGTCAATTTGTAGTGTTTTGGTGGCGTGTTATTTTGATATCAGGTTTGGTGTTTTGATGATCAAGTTCAGGTATTTGATTATTTTGAATTTGTTTGTTAATGATTTTATTTGTTCCTATTTTAATTATATTTTGATTATATTTCTTTTGTTTTATATCGCAGATAGTATCTCTCTTCCCTGATTTTGAGGATTTCAGTTGTTTGGATGATCCCTTTATATCTGGAAACGAATCGATCTTGAAGGGACTGTTTACAGGTGCTGTTATCTCGTTCACGTCCTCGATCTTCTGTGATGGATGGGTTAGTTGTGCGTATGATGAAAAACGACATGTTCCACTTGTCGTTTTTATGTGACATCTGTTAGGGATTGCAATGTTGGTTGTTATTAGCTCTTAGTGGTATTTTGGGAAATTTAAAATGTATTTAAGGGGCTGATAGAGAAAATGATAAGGGTCGATACTCTGGGAAAGCGAGAACAGACTGTTGTTCGTCCTATCTATGTTTCTAGACAGTTAGCTGTCAGTAACTACAGCGTTTGACTGGTGATGTTTTAATACATATTTACAGTATTAAAACTTTATATATGCTTTATAATATCTTTCAGTTCTGCTATTCGCTCTCCTATACCGTGGATGTTTGTTATAATTTCCTTGATGAATTGTACAAATATTATTTATAAGGTATCGGTTGTTCCTGTTTTCGATTGTGTTGGTATGTCATGGTTTGTAATCAATAATTGATATTATTGTTACATAGTGTGTAATGATTCCTGTATGGTTTTGTTATATTTGAATGTCTTTAAATATCAACAAATGTCTGCATACAGTATCTTTATTAACATCAGTCATCTACAGGTTAAATTTATTATTGCTCCTGATCAGGATAGGAATTAGATCAGAATTATATTTTATTTATTTTCTGCTTTTTGTACTATCTGAAGGAACTTGTAGAATCAGATCTTTTTATCAATTACATTCAGATTATCCTTTTTGTAATTACTGTACATGTGTTTATAATTATAACATGATCCTGTAGTATATGGATTTTGTCTAGGTTATGTTCTATTCATGTATTCAGGGTAAATTGTTTTATTTATATTTAATAGTTTGTGATTCTTGTAATATATAACTTGGATTAATCTTTGTAATTTTAAGCGTAGGACCGGTACTAACTATCAGTAGCATTAATCGTAACCATTAGTCTTCTAGGATCCCAGGCCAACAGAGCCTTTAAACCTGTCAGGAACGACTATCCCAAACAGCTTGGAGCCTGCTCTAAGGGTCCCAGACTGGGTCGTTTTCCCCCGTTGCGGGCTTAGTCGAATACGCTCGTCAACAATGGCGCTAGAAGGAGGGCCAACGTAAAATGGCTGATGACAACAACCCTGTTAACAAAACTAATCAGCCAACTACCCCTCAAATACAATCAACTACACAACCACGAACACGCCGGTCATCACGACTAGGCGACGATCCTTTGACCGACTCAGTTCGAAACCTCATCTCCCAATTTGATGCCAGTGGTGCTCGCCGTCCAGAAGATCTAGATCAAATTGAACAAGCCATAAATGAATCTCAAAGAATTTTAACCAGAGCTTATTCAAGTATTACTGGGCGCCAGCCTACTGAGCTACCTCTCCCTCAGGTTACCCGTCCTCGCACCCGTCATTCTGGACCTGTTGTGGGAGAACAAAAGTTGCCTTTAAGTCCCATCCCAGATATTCAGGTGCAACAACCCCTAATAGAAGTAAATCAGCCTTCCTCATCGGCAGGACCACCTTTGTCAGGAGGATCTGGGTGACCACCATCACCGCCTCATTCCCCTCCTCATACTCCACCAACATCACCATCACCACCTCCGACTCCTAGGAACATGGCAGCTGCCAATCCGCCTAACCCTATGCCTTGGATGGCTTAGGATGCTGTTTCTGTCCCTGGTGTTCAGCATCCTTTTCCTAAACATCCTGAGAAGCTTCTGCCTAAGTTCAACCCTGAGTCGAAGGAGCCAGCTGAAGATCACGTCAAGAATTTTATGCTGGCAGTCCGGCTCCTAGATGTTGAACACGAAGATGTCGTATGTCAACTTTTCCCTTACACATTTGAAGGAAGGGCTTCAACATGGTATTTTTCCTTGACAGCTGGGTCCATCACCAGCTGGAACGAATTTGATATAACAAGTTTGGAGATGACAATTCTCCGGCAGTCTTACTGTCAGAACTGTCTAAAATTCGCATAGAACCCAAAGAAAAGGTTAAATATTTTAACCAACGCTTTCTGACCTTAAGGAATAGAATTCCTGCTACTTCAAGGCCCACTGAGGATGTAACTGTTGAATTTTACACTTCAGCCTTACCTGGAAAAATAGCCATGTTCGTCCGGCAAAAGGCCAAACTTACTCTGGCTGAAAATTTCGAAGAAGCAATTAAGGTTGAGAAGGATGTGTCTGCCACAAAGGCAAATTCCGGAGTAGATACCGATTCAGCGTCTTCTTCTCGTAAGAAGACCGACAGTCCTGCCAAAACTATGACTGGTTCTGAAAAAAGAAGTCAAGATGCTTTAGATTTGGATAGTCTCCAACGAGTTATCAAAAAACTTTCTAATGAGATCATCGATTTAAAAAATGGCACTTCTGATAATACCCCAAATAAAGAACCACCTAGACAGTTATTTAGAAGACCTTTTCAAAATCCAGCTGCAAAAAAAAATACACCCTCTGAAGCCAACAACATTGAAGAAATTAACAGTTTTCTCAAATCAATAGTTTCAGATCTGGGAACAACTACTGAAAATGAAACTCAGTCTTCTGGACAGAGTTCTCAAGACAATAAAAAAACAGAGGATAACAATGATGACAAACCACCCAATGTCATCAGTCATTTCTGGGACACCTCAGAATTAACTGATGACGAAGAGGTGGCTGTTATCAATGTGAATCAGCATAAGTATAACACCAGAAGTAAGAAAGACCAGCCTCAAACCGAATCTGCTACAACTGTTACAGAAAACAGTTCAGCTGCAAAAAACAAAGATCAGCCTGTAAATAGTAAATCTACACACTCCCTTGAGCTGGAATATGACCTGATTGAAGACTTAAAAAAGAGCACAGCTAATATTTCTCTATATGAACTCATAAAAATACCTATGATTCGAGAGAAAATGGTGCAAGGGGTCCCCCCAAGTAAAGCTAGTAGGACTTCTTCCAGCCAAAACAGTGCTGTCAATAATAAAGAGGATTCACAAAAGTCTTCAGTCAACGCATCCTCCATAGGCAAGAAATATGATTCTTCAACTCCACCTTTTTTACTTTCGTTTGAAATATTTAATCGCAAAGTACATAACTGTATGATTGACTCAGGGGCATCCAAAAATGTAATGCCTTACTCGGTGTGTAAAAGGCTTAATGTTGTCCCTCAGCCTTGTGATACCAGTATTGTACAACTGGATCGCTCAAACGTGAAGCTAATAGGTAAATTGAAGGAAGTGTTGATAAGGTTAGCTGCCAATCCCCAAGTCCATTTTGTTATCGATATTATTGTTTCTGATATACCAGAAGCATATGGTCTTTTTCTTAGCAGGGATTGGTCACAAAAGCTCGATGGATATTTCGCAACAGACTGGTCACACTTGTGGATACCTCATAAGGGTCATCCGAATAAAATCAGAATCGATAGAGAACGGTATATGAAGCATACCATCACTGAAATTGATGACTCAAATGAACCAGTTTTGTTTACCGATACCATAATGGGTAACTATATGGCTGACTCATTTTTTGGTAACTTTGAAGCTGAAATTTCAGAAATTCCAGATTCAAATCAGCAATCTGAAATTTGTCATTTTACACTACTCCCACCTGAAATTTCAGTCTCTGAAACACCGCATTTAGATCTTAATAACGGGTTCTGGTCTCTCTATTTTGACAGTTCTAAGTCAAAAGAAGGGGCTGGTGCAAGGTGCTTGCTGATAGATCCTTATGCGAAGAGATACTTTATCGCTTGCAGGTTAGAATTCGAATGCACCAACAATGTGGCTGAATACGAAGCTCTAATTCAAGGGCTTAAAAAATCAATCGACTTAGGTGTAAAAGCATTGTTAGTGTTAGGAGATTCAGAAATCGTTGTGAGACAGGTACGTGGTACAATACACTGCATTGCTGGTCACCTGAAAAATTATCAGGCTGAGGTATGGAATTTACTTTTGGCATTTGAAGCATTTAACATAAACTCCATTCCTCGCTATCTAAATCAAGAAGCTGACCTTTTGGCTAACGTCGCTTCTAGATTAATTCCTTCCGAAAGAATGCTTACTGATGCTTTCTTGGTTGAATTGCTTTTCAGGCCTTCTGTCCCAGACAACATAATGAACTGGAGAGTTTTCAATGATGATGAAGAGCTGATCGATTTTATGACCTTAAAGGACACTTTTAAGGATGCTATCGTAGATGAAATGACTCACGATGAGGACCTATATAACTTTGCAGTAATCCCTAAGCCTTGCTCAATTCAAGAAACTCTCGATCAGGTTAGTCCACTCCCTAGATCAGTGATCAAACTTGAGAAATTTTATGACTTGAAGGATAAATTCAAGGCTGCGCGGAATAGTAAAACAAATAGCTCCATCATGCAATCTGATGTTGTGAATCTAGGAACAGAAAACAACCCTCAATGTATAAACTTGGGAAGTGCCTGCACTCCTCAAGAAAAAACAGCCTTTGTCAAAATCTTCAATGAATTCAAGAACATATTTGCATGGACCTATGAGGACCTGAAAACATTCGACCCTAATATCATGCAACATGTTATTCCTACGAAACCAGAGGCTAAGCCTTTTCAACAAAAATTGAGGAAAATGAACCCCAGCCTAGAACCAGCTGTCAAAAAAGAGCTAAATAAACTCCTTTCTGCCAGAATAATTTTCCCTATTCGGCATGCCCAATGGGTAGCAAATATTGTACCCGTAAGGAAGAAGAATGGTGACATCAGATTGTGTGTTGACTTCCGAAACCTGAACAAGGTTTCTGATAAAGACAATTATCCAGTTCCTACAATGGAGAAAATCTTACAACAGGTCTCCGGATATGAGATGTTTTCGCTACTAGATGGTTTTTCAGGATACAACCAAGTGTTGGTATCCAAAACTGACCAGTTGAAAACAACTTTTAGGACACCTTGGGGAACCTATGCATATAGGAAAATGCCATTTGGTCTCATAAATGCTGGAGCAACATTCCAGAGGGCAATGGGCATCGCCTTCAGAGGTCTGATTGGTAAGTTTGTCGTGATTTATCTTGATGATGTTACCGTCTTTTCAAAAAATAGGACTGACCATTTAACTCATCTCAGAAGAGTCTTTGAGCATTGCAGGAAGTATGGGATTTCATTAAATCCTAAAAAGTCTATCTTTTCAGTCACGGAAGGTAAGTTACTGGGTTTTGTTGTTTCTAAACAAGGCATCAATATTGACCCAGAACGCACCCGTGCCATATCACAGATTTCGATGCCCCATTCAAAGAATTCCATGCAGTCGTTTCTTGGAAAGATAAATTTTGTTTCCAAGTTTATTCCTGGGTTTACAGAAATTGTTCGGCCACTCCAGAAAATGATAAGAAAGGATGCTGAATTTAAATGGAACACTGGCGAGAAACAATCCTTTCATGACATCTTAAAAGCGATTGCTGAAGCTCCCACTCTCACTAGCCCATATTTTTCCAAACCTTTTATTTTATATACTTTTGCTTCTGATGCCTCTTATGCTGCTGTTTTGACACAGAAAAACCAGGAAAATAATGAAGCTCCTATTGCTTTCACGAGTTCTGGTCTAAACGGTTCTGAATTAAATTATCCAGAAGTAGATAAGCAAGCTTTCGCTGTTTTCAAATCAGTTAAACATTTCAGGCCATATTTACTGAAGTCCCACACCAAAGTCGTTGTACCATATTCTGCAGTTAGAAATCTTTTGGTACAGAAAGATCTTGGCGAAAAAAGAGCACACTGGGTCACAGCACTTCAAGAATACGACCTGGAAATAAAACCTTTGAAGATTGTTAGGGGGCAAGGACTTTGCAAACTAGCAGCTGGCTCGGTGGACAATTCTGATCCTGATCTGCAGTTCTTTGGCGACCCTTCTTTGTGTGAAAGGGAAGTTTTTCCAATCTCCACTACTCCTGATCCTTGGTATGATGATATTAGGTTCTTCTTATTACATGGGACTGCTCCTGAACATTTAGACCCATGTCATAAGAGAGATTTAAGATTAAAATCAACACCTTATCAGCTTATTGATAATGTTTTGTTTAGAAAGAATTTCGAAGGGGTTCTCCTTCGCTGTCTAGAAAGACATGAGGCTGATGAAGTGTTATCTCAACTACATGCAGGGCCAGCTGGAGGCCACTTCAGCGGAGAAACTACTGCTCATAAGGTGATTAAAGATGGGTACTACTGGCCCACATTGTTCAAAGACGCATATTCTTTTGCCAAAAAATGCCAAGAGTGTCAAAAGGCAGGGAGCAGACTGAAAAAGGCAGCATTACCCCTTCAGCCGGTAATTATCGAAGTACCATTTCAGCAATGGGGTCTAGATATTGTGGGCCCAATCACGCCACCCTCTTCACAACATCATAAATATATTCTCACAGCCACAGACTACTTCACTCGATGGGTTGAAGCCATCCCGTTGCGAGTAGTCAATTCAGATCAGGTGATAGCTTTCCTTGATTCCTTTATCATCACTAGATTTGGCATGCCTGAGTCTTTAATCTTTGATAATGCAACTTATTTTTCCTCTGTTAAATTAACTGAGTATGCATTAGAAAAAGGGATAAAATTAAAATATTCTGCCAATTATTACCCACAAGGTAATGGGTTAGCAGAATCATCTAATAAAAATCTGATCAAGATTCTGAAACGTACTGTGGCTAACCATCACAGGAATTGGCATACTACTCTGTCAAGCGCTTTGTGGGCTGACAGGGTGACCCCTAAAGCTGCTATTGGAAACTCTCCATTTTTCCTAGTATATGGCAAGGAAGCCATTTTACCGCCTCACTTGTTCCTGCCTTCTTTACAACTTGCCCAGTCAGTACAAGAAATACCTTGTTCCTCCATGGAACATCGAATTAACACCCTGCAGAAGTTGGAAGAAGATAGGGAGTTAGCTCGGAAAAAATTTGAGAAACACCAGCAGACTGTCAAGCGCTGGTTTGACCGCAAGAAGTCAGATAGTCGGGATATGGAAGTAGGTGACTTAGTGTTGAAATGGTACAAGGAACATGAGGATAAAGGAAAACACACAAAGTTCCAGTGTCTGTGGCTAGGGCCATTTATTATCGCTGAAAAACTCGGTCCTAGCACTTTCAGGTTACAAACATTGGAAGGTGAGGTTGATGACCTTCCAGTGAATGGTCACTTAATCAAACGATACTTCTGTTGATTCCCCTCAAGGGATCATCCTGTACATATACCTGGTGTGGTGTGTTTGCTTGAAAGATTTTATTTTCTTTGCTGTTGATCTGTTTGCACGTTGTCATATTATTTGTTGTTTTTGTTTTTGTGATCTGAACCTGATACATTCATCAAACCCCAAAATAGATGACTAAATTCAATTTCTGAAATTAATCTGAAAATCATGCTCAAAGGCATTATCTTCCTGGAAACTGTCATTCTGTTTTACTTCTCACACAGAGAAGAGTATTATCACTATTTTGAATATTACCAGCAGCCTGTAAAACATGATTATATTAATTAATCATATTAGTTTCTACAAAAATTTGTCTAAAGAGATTAGAGCAGGATTGGGTAAAGTCATCTATTTTAATCTCTTACGCCATTCCTTTTTCATAAAGAAAACCAGACCCGTCTCCCTATCCACTAAGGCAATCTCATTTGGGATTAACAATAACTACGTTCTGTACAACATGGACTGGAACATTTAAAAAAGAAAGAGATGTCTGAAGGAAAGAAGGTCTTGTGATGAGCCGGTCTGTCTAGGATCATGAGTTTACATCCGGTAGCATTGTCGTCTCCGGTCACCAAGCCTGGGCAATGACCCTTGGACATGAAGGTCTGAGGGGTGAAAGGTCTCATCACGAGCCGGTTCATTTTACTGTCATGTAGACTGGTGACTGACATGATTACTACCGGGTTATCAAGCCCGAATCATGGCCTTCATGACTAATAAAAATAAAAATAAAAATAAAAAGGAAAAGAAAAGATGATGGTAACAGTTCATATTGTCCAGAATTGTAGATTTTTTTACTAACAGATGGGATACTGACGGTCTGTGGATTTTAAAGCAACCCTGTCGAGGCTATGGATGCCTGCTGGAAGCAGGGCCATGCTTGTGGTATTGAGGTTTTATCTTTTAAGACTGAACCATTTACTGTTTTATTCTCTTCAGACTGAATTTTGCTAGAAATCTGATTTGTTTCGAATAAATAATTGAAACTGTAATTTGCTAGTAATGTGTAGAACTGTGAGATACTTGAATCTGGTTGAGATGTTAAAATAGTATTATCTACGCAATGACTCATGTTAAGGATTTAATTTCTTTGCTTGCATGGTTTCAGGTAAATGGACAAAGATAACTGTTTCGCCCAGCAAGTCGCCATCTGTTGTGCTCTTGCTCAACAGCCTTCTAAAATCATTATTTCATCAGACAAAATCCTATTTTGTCTGATGAAATGTTTAAATTTTAAAAGGGATAAATTCAGCTACTGAAAGGAGGATGTTTCCTTTGCTACTGAATTACTGAAATTCAATATTTTTGAATAACCTTTGCAAATCATATTGGATCGATGAAATCACTACTTCAGAGTTACTGTTTTGGATGAACGTTGACTAGGAAGGTTGACACATGAGTGTTCATGGTCTTTATGCTTGATGATGTATGTCCTGGTTGTGCAGGTTCCCTTAAAACATTAGACATCAGTTTCGTTGATTTCATTGCTAGAAACATTAATGAGGTTGTGTTACCATGGTTTTCATGCAAAGTTGAGTTATGGTGATCAAAGGTTTAATCCTTGTTACTCCATTGAAGCTTAAATACATGTCTCGTATGCCATATCCTAAAGTTCGTAAACCATTATTCATATTGATATTAATTGGTATATGATGATATCCAAAGGTTCAGTTTTAAATTATATCGTTGATGATTCCTCGCCACCTTTGATAAATGGGCCAAATATATGATTGGGAACGTATGTGTTATAGGTTCATCGGGAATGATTTATGGCACGAGTCACACTTATCACGAATTCAGAGTGTTATTATGACACTCATACTTACCCTGTCCTCCACGTACATAGTCCTTGTCATGGCTGTCTACCAATGGAGCACCTGTTATACGTACAGCCCAAGCTCTCTCGTCATTTAATTCAGGGTAGATTGTGATAACATCAGTTTTCCAGGGTTTCAACCGTCATTTGTGTTTATCACTCCGAGTGTTGATGGCTCCGATCATGCTGAACCCGCAGCGGTTTCACCTGCATTCATATATGGCCTATCCTGTGCATTATTTAGTGCTGCTGAGTCTCTATTCCAAGCACTCATGACCTGGTTTTCTGTCCTTGGATCAGTGGTGGCGTGTTTTCTGTGCATGGTTACGCATTTGTAAACAACCAGTGATGGCCCCTGTCGTGAGGGTTGAACCTTACGAATTGACCCTGTTGAACTCAAACCCTGGGCTTTTGCAAAAGGTTAAGGATGTCGGGTGGCTGCCTTTCTTGGAGAAGTTTTCCGATTCTAACCCAGAAGTCACTAGAATCTTTGCTTTGTCCCTGGTAAATTACCAAGCAGAATTTGGTGATTTGTGCTTTCGAGTGGATGAGAGGTCGATTGCAAGTGCAACGGGTTTGCCTCTGTTTGGGCAGCGGTGGTTTAAGTATCAGAAAATGGAGATTACGGAATGGAGATCATTGCTGAAGAACCCGACTCAAGACATTTCCTTTCGAACAGGAGTTGCACGTAAGTATTTCCTCAAAGATTGGTGCCCCGTGCTTGATTTGATTCATAGGTATTTAACCTGCGAAGGCCGGTTGTCATCGGCATATGTATACCATCTTCGTTTAATGGTTGTCTTCATAGGGTTTCCTATTAATCTCCCTTACTATCTTCTGCACAGTTTGTTTAAAATGTCAAATGCCATAAAAAAGGGACCGAAACATGTAAGCCACAGTCTGTTTCACCACGGGCTAGTCCGTATGTTGGTTGAGAATGAATTGGTAAAGTCAGGTCGCTCATGGGAGCAGTTTATAGAATCAAATGGTTTCTCAACTTTTTGTCATTGTATGTTTGACAGTCCTGATGACTGTAGCAAACATAGAAATTTAGGTTCGACTTCTCTGAGTAAATCTACATCAAACCCTAGCCTTAAGAGTGCAGAACCCTCTCAAGCACCTTTGGGTAATCCAGTGAATACTCCTCATACCCCTCCAGAGTCTAGGCATGTGAAGAAGATTTCAAATCTATCACCCATTACTCCGCCAAATAGTGGTGATAAAATTGAAAACCGTAGAGGAAAATTACCTAAATCCAAGTTGGCTAGAAGAATGACCAGGAGTATGGCTAGAGCCAAGATGGTTAGAACCCCCGTGAGTAATAAGCTTCCAGTGGATACGGTTGTGATTGATGATGAGGAAATCATTACTTCTTCACCTGTCAATGATGATGTGGTTCATCGTGAGTCTGTTGCTGATATAGCTGGTCAAAGTCATCCTGTAACTGTTGAAGATATCTCTGAAAATCCTTCTCTATCTATAGAGGTTCAGCCTGTTGAGCCTGACATTGATGTCACCTTTGATCGTGATTATCTTCCAGCAGTGGATAAGAAAGTTCAGGAAGTTCTAGTTGATTTCATGACTGATTCTGTTGTAAAAGAAAAGCCTGTTAAAACAACCTCGACTGTTCTTCATGGAATTGGGGAAACTATTCATCCTTTGTTCATTAGTTGTCTTCTCGACAAGGTTCGTAGAATGGAGGACAGGATGAATGAAATAGTAGCAAGTCGGGATTTATTGAAAGCTGATAATGTGAAATTAAAGACAAAAGTTGATATAAGTGATCAGCATCTGTTAAGATTAAAGAACCATAAGAACAAACTCATAAGGAGGGTTCTTAAATTGCAAGATGAAAATGAAAAGAGTGAGGAGAAGCTGCGTGAACTCAACGCCCAGATCGCACTCATGGAATTCAGAGCTCCTTCACCAAGTCAGTCAAGTGGAGTCAATATACAAGTTTTTAATGCCCCGGTCAATTTATAGTGTTTTGGTGGCGTGTTATTTTGATATCAGGTTTGGTGTTTTGATGATCAAGTTCAGGTATTTGATTATTTTGAATTTGTTTGTTAATGATTTTATTTGTTCCTATTTTTATTATATTTTGATTATATTTCTTTTGTTTTATATCGCAGATAGTATCTCTCTTCCCTGATTTTGAGGATTTCAGTTGTTTGGATGATCCCTTTATATCTGGAAACGAATCAATCTTGAAGGGACTGTTTACAGGTGCTGTTATCTCGTTCATGTCCTCGATCTTCTGTGAGGATGGGTTAGTTGTGTGTATGATGAAAAACGACATGTTCCACTTGTCGTTTTATGTGACATCTGTTAGGGATTGCAATGTTGGTTGTTATTATCTCTTAGTGGTATTTTGGGAAATTTAAAATGTATTTAAGGGGCTGATAGCGAAAATGATAAGGGTCGATACTCTGGGAAAGCGAGAACAGACTGCTGTTCGTCCTATCTGTGTTTCTAGACAATTAGCTGTCAGTAACTACAACATTTGACTGGTGATGTTTTAATACATATTTACAGTATTAAAACTTTATATATGCTTTATAATATCTTTCAGTTCTGCTATTCGCTCTCCTATACCGTGGATGTTTGTTATAATTTCCTTGATGAATTGTGCATATATTATTTATAAGGTATCGGTTGTTCCTGTTTTCGATTGTGTTGGTATGTCATGGTTTGTAATCAATAATTGATGTTATTGTTACATAGTGTGTAATGATTCCTGTATGGTTTTGTTATATTTGAATGTCTTTAAATATCAACAAATGTCTGCATACAGTATCTTTATTAACATCAGTCGGCTACAGGTTAAATTTATTATTGCTCCTGATCAGGATAGGAATTAGATCAGAATTATATTTTATTTATTTTCTGCTTTTTGTACTATCTGAAGGAACTTGTAGAATCAGATATTTTTATCAATTACATTCAGATTATCCTTTTTGTAATTACTGTACATGTGTTTATAATTATAACATGATCCTGTAGTATATGGATTTTGTCTAGGTTATGTTCTATTCATGTATTCAGGGTAAATTGTTTTATTTATATTTAATAGTTTGTGATTCTTGTAATATATAACTTGGATTAATCTTTGTAATTATAAGCGTAGGACCGGTACTAACTATCAGTAGCATTAATCATAACCATTAGTCTTCTAGGATCCCAGGCCAACAGAACCTTTAAACCTGTCGGGAACGACTATCCCAAACAGCTTGGAGCCTGCTCTAAGGGTCCCGGACTGGGTCGTTTTCCCCCGTTGCGAGCTTAGTCGAATACGCCTGTCAACAGGTATGCATGTCATCCATCCAATGCTGCATAAATTTGTGGTGTTCTTGCTATGTCCTTAATGGTTGGTTCCTTTTGTAATTTATGCAATACCCCATTGGTATTTTTCTTACAATCGCGAGCATAATGAGGCCTGTTGCATTTCCAGCACTTTATCTGTAGCAAGGTAGCATTGGCTCCACTTGCTAATATCTTGTTAACATTAGGAGTTGGTACATAAGGCTTCGTACCATATCTATTGAAGTTCTTGTTTGCTGGAAAGATGTTATTCTTCTTTCTGTAGGGATGTGGGTTAAACCCAGGTTTTTGGTTACTAGAAAATTTCTTCAACTTGTCTCTATTTCGTTTCATGTTTTCTTGCCGTAGCTTCCCATGCCCATAGCAGATTCTGGCGTTGTGCAGAGTGGTATCCAATTTTTTTGGCATGTCGAATTCAATCCTTTCCCGAAAGATGGGAGGAATACATCCTAAAAACTATTGGATCTTTACCTTTTCATCCTTAATGTATGGTACATAATGTAACAGATCTAGAAATATGTTAATAAAAGCGTCCATAGTCATGGACCCCATATGTAGCTCGTAAAAAAATTTCACCTTTCGGTCAAAGAATCTTTCTGACATATATTTTTCTTGGAATATTTTTCAGAAGTTATCCCATCATATTTCTCTTAGCTCATCTTTCTTGGTGTGTTCCAAATCCCTCCACCATCTTGCTACCTTACCATTCAAGTTATAGATGGAAAGTTGAGCCTTCATCTCACTTGAGTAGTTATGAACTTGGAAATACTTGCTCATACCCAGCAGTCACTCTTCAGCTTTCTCCCCATTTTTTGCTTCACCTTCATAGGTCGAGCCTCTTCTTTTTCCAAATTCCCCCTAAACTCTATCATTGCTTCTCTGTTTCTTTCTGCGAGGAGAAAGAGAGCCATCACTTGAAGGAGTATGATGATCCCCTTTCGGTGTTTCGGGGATACGTTCCCATTTTTCTTCTTCTCTTGGGATGCTGACCCGTTTATGGTAAGGTTCTATTTTGGATATGTTTATGGAATGAGTAGGATTTCCCTAAGGGATTTACTACTGTCATATTTCTCAGTAGCGCTTCATTAATATCTTGATGTTCCTTTCTTTCGTTCAAACTATCTTCTCTGAAAATATGCAATTCTTTTTTAATACTGTGTATGGTCTTCAAAATATCAGAATTTAATTCCACAACCAAATCTGCTTCCGAGGTGGGGGTGTTCATCTTTTCTAGCTTCCTGTTATCTTCCTCAGTATTCATAATCTGAACTGCTCTGTAAAAAATCCTGTAATTTAAAAAAAATATATAACAGGAAAATTTATGTTAGTAACAAAATTTAATAACATACTTTATTTTCTTTTGTAGTAAATGCTTGGTGCACCCATAGGTCTCTTATGATTGAAACTGGGCTCTGATGCCACTTGTAATGTCCCTAAAAATTGAAAATATTTTTTTTTAATAGGCTAGTAAAAACTTCCTAGGGTGGACATTATTGAATCTTGCGGAATATAACCTACACTAAATGTACCATTGTTTGATCATAAGCGGTTCTTACAGTCTATCATCTTATTTTCAGTTATGTTGATTAATGTGTTTTACTTAAGATGTCATAAGGCTGATCACTACATTATTCTTATGGTTATACATTGTTGTGTATGTGTCATTACTTGTTTATATACTTCGTTCATTTTTGCATACTCTTACTTGTTATTTATATGGTTCTAACTTAACTTTGTTTCTGGAACTAAAGTTGGTGGAGTGGCGAGACTAGTTCTCCCATGTGACTGACTGAGAGGTAAATTTACTACTTGTCTAGCAAGATTACTTAGTTCACTTTGAACTAAGGCACTCTTAACTTGGTTACATGTAGGTGTATTTACATTCGCAACTAGTCACACCTACTGATCATTATTATTGTTTCGTACATACTTAGTTTATTGACAAGGGAATTACCCTACTTATTCTCTATAAAACCTAGATTGCTTATCTAAGTGACGTTTATTATTCATTATGAGTTATTGATCAATTGTTCATATTTTAACCTAGATGTGTTTCATATTTATTTCATTAAGGGTATTGGCGTAACTTGTTATCTCTCTTCGCATGTTCACAAACCATTGTTAAAGATCATTTCTTGACTTTATGTAAACAATGTTTACCATGGCATAATTCATATTCCATGGTTCTAAGCTTGTTTCCTAAGGAGGAAGATAAGCCAAGTTTAAAGGCTTAGTGCCTAAAGTACCCAATGCATACAATGCCTTATGCCCTGCATTAAACTTTGGGGTAGCAAAATATATTACATGGTCTAAACATTCACGTTGGGGTTTTAACACTACAAATGGAAAAAGGTGGCAACAATATTGTGTCAATTGAAAAATATGGAGATGTGGGTTTTGGCATTGATAGTGGACACCAACTGGTGCCGTTAATATGTATTCGAATTTGTGGCATCCCCAACATAGGATTTGGCTCCACGATGGCTTGTCATTTCACTTTGGTTGTTGGTTGTTTGGTCTTGGCTCTACACAGAGATGTGAAAGTGACCCCCAGGGATTTGAAGGTATGGCAACGTTTGGATTCATAGTGTTTGATGTTTTATTTGTGTCTCACTCAGATTTCATACTTCTTATCTTTCTAAGTGTTTCGTTGTTGAAGGTGACAAGGCTAGCTCGAAGATGTGGGATTCATAGCGTGACTGCGAGTTGTGGGTTGGCATTACCATTACGCTAAGCCTGCTAAGCAAATAGTTCTCACCACCTCTTGGCTTTAAAATTGGGTTATAACTGGTTGTAGTTTGAATTTTTAAGATATGGGTTTTGAATTTCCTTTGGCCTAGGTTTGCAGAGATTTGGGTTTGTAAATAATGGTGTTCCTAGTAGCGAATGGGGCCTTGGGACATTTAATATATTTTGAATTATCTTTATGTAAATCGTGTTGTGATTTGAGACTTAATCCTAGGCATCACCATTTCTTGCAATGGTTGCATGGCCCTTGGCACAACTTTCTAAATTATGTTAATGTGGTAACTCACCGAGTTTTGAATACATGTTGCATTTACATTTTGGAAATGGTTGATAAAATGGACTTTGTATATGAATCTATGCTGTGATATTTGTTTATTAATCTTGTGTTGTATGTGAAATTCGCCTTCATGATTATTCTGTGTATTGTTACCTTCATTATTGTTATTAGCTGTATGAATGGAAAAATAGTGACAGCGAATGGCTTGATGCCATGCCGTGAATTGCATGAGCACTCTTCCATGGAAGTTGCGACATCGTAGAGGA
Source organism: Pseudotsuga menziesii (assembly GCA_001517045.1). Classification (NCBI taxonomy): domain Eukaryota; kingdom Viridiplantae; phylum Streptophyta; class Pinopsida; order Pinales; family Pinaceae; genus Pseudotsuga; species Pseudotsuga menziesii. The sequence goes on from LPNX010993754.1 coordinate 39,735, forward strand.
TTTAGGATTTACAAATCGGTATTTAATGTATAATGTGGAATTATAGTTACACCATGGGTGTAAACCCTTGGTTGGTAGGGTTGTTGTAGCTTTCATTATTGACAAGGTTAGCCTAATTAGGGGTTTAATTTCAACAGTTATGGTCATGGAATACATTGTATAGATTAGTAAAAGGTCTTACAACCTATGTGTAATGATTTCCGTGACTATGAAATTAATTGTGAAGGTTGTGGGCATGTAAAACAAATAAGATCCTTTAGGATTCGATCATGGGTCATGTTCTATAATGGGATTTGATTTAGGGGACTGTGTATTTATTTAATGTGGGCGAGGCTATTCTTACAGTGTAGGGGTAGAAAAGAGGTTCTCATGACCTTGCTGTAGCATATTTATCTTGTTATTATAGCCTGCATACACTATGTGTATCATGGCCTTGATAGATGTAGAATGATGCTACAGGATTCGAATCCTAGTCGTTCCTTGTATACTTACTTGGACTGTGTAAAATATTAAGATGATGTTAGTTTAATTTAAAAGGATTACTGTGTGTAATACGGTGGTTTTTATTAAGGCCCGCGATTTGGCTTGGATGCCCACCAGAGTTGATACTATGACCTTTGTGTATAAGACTTGATGAGGTTTATAATTTGGTTCATGTGTATTATTGTTCGCTGTAGATTTTAAAACATAAGGAATCGTAGTTCATGTAAGCAAAATGGAAAAGGTCATCTACAGGATTCATTCCTACGACCTTAATGTAATTACATGTTTTTTTTTAATTTTTTATATTGTAATGTTCTTTGTTTAATTATTATACGATGGCTGTGAGTTGATATTAGATGGGACTATAATGTAGATCCATGAAGGGTTTCGATGCTTACTTTGTTTATTTAATTTTTAATGGAAATGATTTAGTAAATAGTATATATTTTAAATATGCAGACCTTGAAAGGTTGTTATTGGTTTATTTATCTTAGATTTAATGTGGAATATTTGCAGTCTATACTTAGTGGTAATTATTGTACTTAGTAGATTGGATTTATGATTCTATTTTATATCTGTTGATTTATATATTTATATATATGGTAGTTCAGTTGTAGATAATAGCTTAGGTTAACTAGGTGGTAGGCTTATACTTATATAGATATAAGGGTGAATCCACGGACCTGGGTAACACTTTTTGGCAAGCGCATCTTGCCAAAAACAAAAAAATGTACCTCGTTCGAGGGCTTTATAAACCCTCGACCGAGGTTTTATAAAGCCCTCGACCGAGGTGTTTTTCAGCCCTCGGTCAAGGTATTTGTTAACCCTCGGTCGAGGTTATAATACCTCGACCGAGGGTTAACAAATACCTCGACCGAGGTATGGACCTCGGTTGAGGTACATACCTCGACCGAGGTCCATACCTCGACCGAGGTACCTTTTTCAAAAAAAATTATAAAAAGGGGCCGCGGGGGCCCAATTGTCATTTTCAATCGCTCGATCGAGGGACAGAGCTCGACCGAGGGACAGCAAACTCGACCGAGGAACAGAGACCATCGCCCCAAAGAAACCCATCCTCATCGCAATGTCAGAGCAAAGAGGTAACCATTTAAATTGTTTTTCAATTTAAATGGAATTAAAAAAAAAATTTATAAATTTATAAAATTTGATAAATGTATATTTTTATAATTTTGTTTTCAAATTTAGTAAATGTATGTTTTTATAGTTTTGTTTTCA
>LPNX010993760.1:0-15075 GCA_001517045.1 Pseudotsuga menziesii
AGCCTTAGAACCACACAAAATCCCAAAGCTATGATTTAAGAAGGATGGCCGGGGCTCCCAAATCCTTTTTAAATGGTTCATCAAGGATACCAAAAAAACTAATTATAAAAAGGTTCATTTTAACTTGCAATCCCTAACTATGATATTGCAGAATTGACCTGTGATGGAGCGTGATCTTAGAACCTTGATTTTAAACTATCATGAAGAAAAGACTTAGTCTATACTGTAGCGTCCGTCAACTCCATGATAAGGAAAAATACACACATTTTTTTTTTCTTTAATAATCATATGAGAAATAAAAATCTTATAGTTGTTAAAAAAATATCAAAATCAAATTTATAATATCTTATGATTTAGGTTATTACCTATATTCTTTTATTTTATAAAACATACTTTATAAACTCTATTTATTTACCAAATTAAATCAAAATTTAAATAATTCTAAACATAAGAATTAATTTAAATTATAGCAGAAACATTTAAAAATAGAAACATAATATATCTACTCGCCTAAACCATATATATCCCATATAAGAAGCATAATAAAACCTTTAATCACATTAAACACATTTCAACAATATAAAACTCATAAAAACTATATAAATACGATAATCAATATAAATAAGCACCCTTTTGTCATACTCTTGAGAAATATGTTGGCCACGTTATTCCAGTATAAATTCCCCTTATTTACCCAGTTTATTTATTTAGAATTTACCAGGATAATGCTAAGGTTAACGCAAGAAATTACCAGCTACACTGCTACGAGATAAAGCCATGTTCACGTTGTAGAGTTCACCAGTCTGCTAAGTTAAAAATGTAGGATTGATTGGCTATAATGTGCCATGTTGACGAGGTAAAGTTACAAAAAAAACGCCAGGATTACTAAATTAAGATTACCAGCTATAATGCCGGGTTGACTAAGTATAAATCGCCAGTATTCAGCTTCTTGCTGTAGAATTCACCAGTATAGCGCCATGTTCATGCAGAAATTCACCAGCTAGATGGCCAGGTCATTCAAGTTAAACACACGAACTCAAATCTCAATTCGTAAGGAATATTTTTACAATATAAATTCAAATATAATCCCTAGATCCTTCTAATAAAAAGCTGATGGGAAATATGTAACTCAACTTCTCAAAACAGCATTCAAATCGCAGAGGAGATGTTTACTAATATACTGGGTTATGATTTTTCAGATAATCACATAAGCTATAATTAAAACTATAACTGAATGCAATACATAAACACGGATCCCGCATCCATTTCATATGACAATAAATATATTAGGGAAACAATCTAAACATAGGTGGCTCTGACAGTTATATAAGGAAACACGAGTTGGGTCCACGTTGAACCGTATTGCATGCAGAGAAATATGTAAAGAAAGGAGAGCGTAATACAGGGAATATACTGGGGAATATGACAGTAATACATGGAATGTGAATGTTTAGTGTGGTGGATTTTATGCTGAGGGTAATGCCTTGATATGTGTTATAATTAGCATTGCCATAATCAGCAGCCCTGTGATAAATATATAAAACCCATTATACTTGGATACTTTGGTCAGAAGTGCAGAGAAATTATATTTTAGAGATACAATGTCCTAGAAAATGAATTCTCAAAATAAATGTGTTCGAATCATACGTCTGAGTATCTGCTTTACATCTTCATGCAAGACTATCATTTAAACCATGTAGACTCGGTGGCTCAAGCTATGAGAGCAGCGCATGCAAATATTATCCGATAAGATATTCCCATCTTCTTTGGATCTCATTTCATTTCAATCTACTATTGGAATAAATAAATAAATAAAAACAGTTTCCAAATATGAATTATTCTTACTCTTTTAGGTGATTCCTAAATGTTGGCTACGATCATGTATTATCCTTTAACTGGGACATCGCCCGAATTCCAGAAAGCAGAAAGAGCGACTATTTCAAATCCTCGGATGATTATTTTAATACTGCAAGTTGGGAATTACATCTGTGGAAGTGTGCAGGTTAAATTCTGCTAACTGGCCTTTCGAGAGGTTCTGTTTATCCCCAGTTCTGGAGGATAGCAAGACTACCTTTAATTTTTTCCACTAAACTCGATGACAAATCTATGGATAATGTTGTAGTTGTTGTCACTCACAGCATGAATTAATCATCTAGACCGCACATTCGTAACTATGTCAAAGCTTTGCACAGGTTCGGCAAGTTGTCGTAGAATCCTGAAGGTTGTAATTAGTTTATCGATCTTAGCAAAGTGCTAAATACAGGGGATTACTGTCTCTAGTTGTTTGTTCAATGATAGATTACAGCATAAAGTAAGACAGCGATATGGGATGCAATTGCAGGTAAGATTTTATATTCAATGCAATTGCATGCAGGAGAAAAACACATTCCAGATCTATCCAAACCAAAACGCGGCAATGGAGCAGATATTTCCAGATCTCAATAGAATAGAAAATGTTGGCAATAGAGGAAAAATCTCCAGATCTCATAAAAAAATTGCAATTCCAGATCTATAAATAAATACAAACACAGATCTCAAATATAAATCTATATCTACAATAACATACAAAGGCCAAATTACAGATCTTCAACAATACATTTCAGCAATAGAAATCATAATGTCAATCTAACAATCCATAAAAACCTGAGTTTCTTTGTGCCGGACTATTCTTTCTGAGGTTGCCGCACCACGAACTTGTCTGGTTCCCACGAACGTTGATCAATTCCCAATCACAAGAGATCCACCGTTTGATCTCCCTACCATTCCAATGGGTACTCTCCTTCCCAAAGGACCCCCGAGCTGAATGGGGTTGCCGGAAGAAGTACCCAAGCACGATCAGAGTGTGTAGAATCACTAAGGGCCTCCCAACCCTGTTCACACCTGATGAGTCAAATGCTCTACAGCCACCATCCGCTTCTCCATTCTCTCATCCGTCCAACATTAGGGTAAAAAGAATCCCCTTACTCAAACCCTACCTCTTTATTTATATCGTTTTCCATTATTATTTTTATTTATTATTATTTTGAATTATTTTATTTTATTTTATTTTATTTTATTTTATTTTGTTTTTAGTTTGATTGATGAATGCTTAGAGTAGATCTTTAATTTTCATCTGGCGACTCCACTGACCTTTTTTCCAGTTTTTATTTTTACAAAGAAAAAGCAAAAAATAATTTTTGTGAAAAGATTTATAAATGCTTATTTTTCTGTTTCACATGGCGACTCCATTGAAGGGATAAAACCCTGTTTTCTCATAAACTTGTGAAGTTTTGTTGTGTGTAGATGAGCCCATGCAACATGTTAAAACCTTTAAAGCTCATCACATGATAGCTCCACCTTGTCAGTATAAGGTTTAGCCATTATATTGAATGGATACTATTTTGGATAAATTAAAGGAGAAATTTGATGCCCAGTTAGCCTCAAGGTTTCCACCTATCGATTTCTCAAACATCCCAGGTTTTCCTAACTGTTGCGATGGTTCGACGGATGTGTATAACTGGCTTCCAATTTTTTATGGAGATCATGGTGACTCAGCCATTTGGCATGTCAAATCTTTCCTTCAGTTGATTGTTGACTTCAATATTTTCCATGAAGATGATATGATGCAAATGTTTGCTAGTACTTTTGGGGGTGAGGCTGGTTATTGGTTCTATCAAGGCCTTCCTGATAAAACCATAACTTCTTTTCCAAGCTTCCTTTGGATGTTTTTAAAGCAGTGGCATGATGGTAGGGGGGGTATGAATGGTTTAAAAAAGTTCCTTGAAAAGATTTGTACCTTCTACCTATCCGGGACAGAGTATCACTCGGAAGCATATGATGGACCTTTTTCCATGATACAAAGTATTGAAGACTTGGAATCACTTCTTGAACATTTAAGTAAAGAGGAAGTCCATGATACTCCCATCAAAAAGCATCCTAGAAATTATTTAAGAGATGAAGAAATTAAGCCTCTTCTTAAAGAAAATGAGGTATCTCCCAATACACAACAAGATTCTGATGAAGGGAAAATCCAAAATGATCATATTGAAGAGCTCCAGGAGGAGCCCATGATGGAACACATTGTTGAAGACTCTCCTCATGTCACCATAGCTGAAGACATTGAAGATTTGGTATATTCTCAAGTGTGCTGCAATGCTGATACCTTTCCAGAAATCCCTCTAGAGAAATCCACTGAGCAACACATACCAAGTGATCCCATTGAACATGTCCAAAAGGTTTCCTTGATGGAAGATAATATTGAATATCCTCTTCATGATATCATGACAAAAGCCTATAAAGAAACCTATGATAATGACAATACAATGTGTGGTGATACTAGACCTTGTTCTCCTCATATTAATGAAGGTTTGTAAAGTTTATTTCCTTGTAGCATTTTATCTAAAGAAGATTGTTATGAATACAAGGAGGACATGGATAGGAAAGAGTATGATGCCATGGATGAAGAGTCCACCACATATCACATGGTTGGGAGTGATGACTATTGGAATTTCATAGATAATCCAACTTGTGAAAATTTTAGGGAGAATTCCATCCATGATATGTCCAACAATGGGATTCTTATTTCAAAATTTTGTGGAAGTCCAATCTACGATACATCCATAGAGGGAAGCACAGATCTAGATTCCTTGGAAAACCTTAGTATGGAAGAGAAGCATTCAGAATTTTCATATGATCATTCAAAATCATACCATGTAGAGCCGCACAAGGGTATCAGAAATGAAGACATTGAGAAACAGTATTGTGAAAAGTCAGATGTAATGCAGTCAGTGGAATATTAGTCTCAGCCATCTTTCTCACATACAGAGGTTCCTTATGATTTGGAGCTACTTGGGGCTTGTGCAACAAGTTATCATCTGATAAGCCCCGATGATCAGTATGATGATGTAGTCAATCTGCCTCATCATTCTGATTGGTATATCAGTCCTATCCAGTCATGTATAGAAGCAGCCTACATGAGCACATACAAGTTGGGGAAGAATTTTTATGACATTATTCATGCCTATGATCTCCCATCCATCCCGCCCATCCTCAATCATCATGCGGGTTTACATTTTCTGAATAAGGTATCTTTACTTTGGCTGGTAACCAAAGACAAGGGAAATTTTTTTTATGTCAATAAAATGCTTAGGTGGTTACATTGGATTTCTGATTACACTTAACCCTTTTTATGGCATGCTTAGAGTAGGAAAATAAGCTCCTTGAAAGAGAGCATTTACTTTTTGCATTTCTTTTTTATACTTAGCTATAATAAAACTTTGCTGCTTTTTTACATTTATGTTGTTTAAATAAATCAACTTAATGGTTCATTTGGTTTTTTATAAAACTTGTGCTACTAAGGTTTTTCTTGTCAAGTTAAGATGTTTTTATAGGGTATATAAACCAGAGATTCTGATATTCTCGTATCCTCTCCTCGCCTTAAAGACCAGATCGAGCACACGTCCCACAGTCGGAGCCAGAATGTTACCACCTAAGTTGTACTTAGTGGTTTTTATCAAGTGCTAGATTTTTGCTTGGTTTACTATTTTTGTGTGTGTGCAATGTGTTTCTATTTAGAATTTACTTTATCTTCCTTTATGATGATTTCCTCTTTTATATTTTTATTTTTTTTAATTTTAATTTTTATTATTATTATTTTTATTTTTTTTAAATTTCTTTTTAATTTTTATTTCATAAGGTTGCACTTCCGTTACTTATTTCCAAGTCATCAGTCTATGGTTTAGTTATTAATTATTTACAATCTTATAGTTTAATAATTTCTTTTGTTTCTCCAGGTGATATCAAGGGTGCCATGATCGTCTTCATGCCCTTCAAATATCCCACTTTCCGTCACGGGGAGTTAGTGCGATGGCTGAGGCCACGTTAACTCAGTCCAATCCACGCTGTAGAGAGACTCATGGCTACTGAGGAATAAGGTCGACACCTCTTTGTGCGCCCCTCAGTTAATCCTCGTGAGTGACCGAGTCCACGGCCTACCCCCAGGCAGCATGTCTCTTGTAGGTAAAAACCTCTCTCACTTTTCAACCTGCCACATGGAAAATATGTGCTAACCATACGGGTACTTTCTTCCGTGCAACCCCATTATCCTTTGTGGATCGATTGGGAACCAAGATCATGTGCCTGCACACATGAAAACCATGTGCATTAATTGCACTATACCATTTAATCAAAATATTATTAAAATAAATTGTATCACCTAATATCCTGTTCATACTCAAACTGAAATTCATGTGGCATTGACACCACCTTGTGTCATTGCCCAGTTGGGTCCCTGTCACACTAGAAAACTTGTCAAAGCATCTACCAATACATCGTAAGAAATGAAAAATGTTCATATATTTCATTCACACATTTTAAGATCAATCATATCACATTACATAATCTATCTACCAATGTCCATTCATTCATAAGCAATCATTGTGACACAACAATCAATACACATATAATAGTTGTTTTAATTCATCATATTAAATCAGGCCATTTGTACTTAAAATGCCCTGAAACCATAACATATTTTAACACTTAAATAATCTATCCAACAAGGTAGTACAATGTTGCATTACAAAATTTCATTTATCCAGGAGTACCCAAATGTATCAACATGATCAAAACATATAATTCAAAATTTAACCGGGTCATTTGTGATAAAATGCCCTCAAATAATAATATAGTCGAACAATAAAAGAGTCTAACAAAATGGCGCACTACATACACCCCATCTTCAAGAAACTTCGTCCCGAAGTTTTCAAAACAAGTAAGGAAACTGCTGGTGCATTTTGGATGCATCCTCCCAAGTAGCCGAGTTAGAACTGTAGTTATCCCATTGGACCTTTACCTGGTCGACTAATCGACGCCGAAGCTGTTGAGTTCGTCGGTCCAGTATACGGATCGGTTCGGCCTTCAAGACACCATCGTCTGATATCTACACGTTACTCAAATTTATAATATGAGAAGGATCTGAAATATAATGACGCAAAATAGAAACATGAAAAACATCATGCATACGACTCAACGATGATGGCAATGCAAGACGATAGGCAACTAGTCCCAACTTCTCGAGTATCACAAACGGTCCTACAAATCGCGGTGATAATTTAGCTCCCTTCCCAAATTTAATGGAGCTCTTTTGTGGCCTAACTCAAAGGAATACCTTATCACCTACTTCATAACTCCTATCGATTCTATGTGCATCAGCATAGCTCTTTTGTCTATCCTGTGCTTCCTTCAACCGTGCACGAATAGTTGTCATCTATTCTTCCATTTCTTGAATCAATTCTGGTCCTACAAGGACTCTATCTTCGAGGCGATCCCAAATCAATGGGGTTCTACACGGCCTCCCATATAAGAATTCAACTGGTGCCATCTTAATAGAGCTTTGATAACTATTGTTGTAAGCGAACTCAACCAAAGGCAGATATTCCTCCCAACGCTTTTGTTGATCCATCACATACATACGTAACATGTCTTCCAAGACTTGGTTCACCCTTTCTATCTGGCCATCCGTCTCAGGGTGATATGATGTACTAAAATTTATCCTTGTCCCCAAAGCGGCTTGGAAACTTGTCCAAAACCTTCCAGTGAATACTGGCCCTCTATCTGAAATTATCTTGCGAGGTACACCATGTAACCTCACAACTTCATTTATGAATACTCTTGCAATCTCCGGTGCTTGATAGGTAGTCTTTACAGGTATAAAATGCGCACTCTTATTTAAAGTATCTACGACCACAAAAATAGAGTCATGTCTTCTTGCAGTCATTGGTAACCCAACAATAAAATCCATTGATATAACCTCCCATTTTGATTCCAGGATTACATGTGGTTGTAGTAATCCCCTGGGATGCCTATGCTCAGCCTTGACCAATTGACATTCTAGGAACCTTGCCACAAAGCTAACTACATCCTTCTTCATTCCACTCTAGTAAAATAACAGTTTTAAATCTGCGTACATCATCTTAACCCCACGATGTGCCATATACACAGCCCTGTGAGCTTCTGACAAGATCAAATTTCGAACCTCTTCATTGAATGGTACATAAATTCTCTTGTTATATCGCAATAATCCATCTTCCTCAAACACATACCCTTCATACTTTGGATTTTTCAATACCTCATTTGCTAACTCGGTCTTAACCTCTCTATGCCACTCATCTTCGAATTGTAATTTCAATATCTTTTCCCGTAATTTTGTTTTTAAGGGTACTAGGGAAAATATACGTGGCCTTCGACTTAGAGCATCCGCCACCTTATTCATCGTCCCCTTGATGTATGATATTTCAAAATCATATTCTCTCATTAATTCAGACCACCTCCTCTGTCTAGCATTGAGGTCGCTTTGGGTAAAAATATATTGTAACCCATGGTGATCTGTCTTTAACTCAAATTTCCTTCCTACCAGATAGTGTCTCCATAAACGCAAAGCATAAACCATAGCGGCAAGCTCTAAATCATGCGTTGCATAGTTCTCCTCATGAGGTCTAAGTTTCCTTGAAGAGTAAGCTATCACCCTACCTTCTTGCATCAAAACACCTCCTAGACCTTCTTTCGATGCATCAGTACACACTAAGAAGTCTTTATCCATATCTGGTACCTTGAGAACTGGAGCTGTTGTTAACAACTTCTTAAGCTTTGCGAATGCCTCCTCACATCGTTCTGTCTATATGAATTTCTTGTTCTTCTTCTGTAACTTTGTAATTGGGCTTGCAATTTTTTAGAATCCTTCTACAAATATTCTATAATACCCCACTAATCCCATAAAACTACACACCTCATGTACATTTTTCGGTGCTGGCCATTCAAGAATGGCATCAACCTTTGCGAGATCCACCGCTATACTGTCCCCAGTTATAACATGTCCTAAATAATGAATCTATGGCTGGAAGAAGCAACACTTTGATAGCTTGGCGTAAAGCTTGTGCTCTCTCAAACACTGCAACACAAGTCTTAGATGTTCCTCATGCTCTTCTTGCGTCCTTGAATAAATAAGGATATCATCTAAAAACACTTGCACAAATTTATCCAAGTACTCTCTAAATACACTATTCATCAAGTTCATGAAGACTCCAGGTGCATTCGTCAACCCAAATGGGACTACAACAAACTTGAAATGTCCATATTGAGTTTTAAATGCAGTCTTTGGTACATCTTCTTCTCTGATTCTAAGTTGATGGTATCCCGACCTTAGATCTATTTTCAAAAATATTGTTGCCCCTTTCATCTGATCAAACAGATCGTCAATTTTTGGTAAGGGATACTGATTCCTTACGGTTTCTTTGTTCAATTGACGATAGTCAATGCAAAGTCTCCATGAACCATCCTTCTTCTTCATGAATATCACTGGTGCTCCCCAAGGTGATATACTAGCGCGAATGAAACCTAAATCTAAAAGCTCTTGAAGTTGTATCTGCAATTATTGTAACTCGGGTGTCGTCATACGATAGGGTACTCTAGATATACGTTCGGTTCCTGGCTTAAGTTCGATAGTGAACTCAATCTCCCTCTTAGGTGGTAACCCGGGTAATTCTTCAGGGAATACATCTGCAAAGTGGGACAGTATGGGGTGTTGACTTACATCGACAGTGTCTTTCTTGTCATTCATCACTACCACCGCATACAACTCACATCCCTTACTCATGCTCTTTTTCAATTGCAATGCTGAAATAAACCTTAATGATACCCCTCTTCTAGTCCCTATTAGGATTCTCTTATGCCCGAAATCATCTATGAATATTAGCTTTTTCTCCTTACAATATAACATAGCTGAATGGGTTTCTAACCAATCCATCCCTAAGATAATATCATAGGATCCTAATGCTGCAGCATAAAGGGATACTTTTGTAACACACATGCCCAAGTCTACCTCACAATCCTTGACCAATTCTCCTACTCTTTGAGTGATACCTGATGCCATTTCGGCATATTGAAATCATCTTGCTTGTTTCCCATCACCTTACATCTAGACAATGCTTCATAAGAAATAAAACTTTCAGTTGCTCCTGGGTCTACCAAAAGAGAAAAATTCATACCATTTATTTTACATGTCGCCTCTAGCACGGTGGACTGATGTTCTGCCTGGTGGTTGTTGACTGCAGCATGGATTCGGTGAGCCTTGCCCAAGTCTCCAACTATAGGTTGTCCCTTTCCTTGAATAGAATCTATCTTGGCTTGTGGACAGTCTCTCTGGAAATGTGGTTCTCCGCATGTCCCACACCCCCCTTTTGGGGCTGACCTCTGGACACTCGATTGAGTAAAAATAGATCCACCGCTATACTGGGGGCATTGCACTACTGGATTTACACTTCGATATTGTGACGGCATTGGTGGCCTATACGGTGGTCTCTGGCCACCGGATGCACATCTCTGACTCCCTACTATGGGACTCTTAAATGAATTTTGGCATCTAGTTGCTGGTCTCGAAACACTAGCTGACTGTACTCCTGGTTTCTGTACCACTCCTCCTGAAGGTCGAGGTGGTCGAGACTGTGCACCTCCTACAAAATCTTCCTCAGCTATGATAGCTTTTTGCATTGCTTCATGCAAGGTTCGTGGCATCAAAATACACACTTTTGCCCTGATGTTGAAGTTGAGCCCATACACAAATTTATTTACTCACAACTTCTCCGTACTCAAATATGGACCATACCTTAATAGTTCCATAAATTTAGCTTCATACTCTGGGACTAATCGACCTCCTTGCCTCAAGGAATTGAATTCATTCAATTGTCTTTCAATAAACTCCTCAGATAGGTAACGTTCTCGAAAACGTTCTTCAAATATTTCCCAAGAGACCTCTGTTATTTCAATTACAAGTTGCGGCAGCAAGGTCTTCCACCATAGCAGTGCGCTTCCCTTAAGTCGCAATATCGCCATGCGCACTTTCATGTTTGAGGTATAATCGCGCAATGCAAAGCACATGGACATGTTCTCACGCCATGCCTCAGCTGCAATGCCATCAAGTGCGCCCCAAAATTTAGGAAATTTCACCTTCTCAAGTTCTCTTTGAGCATTTTCTTTCGGCGCTTGCTGAGATCCTTCTACAGGTGCTATGGCATCTCTATCCCCCCGGTCTAACCGACTAATCAATGCCTCAGACATCCGCTGGAATGAACGCATCATATTCATCACTTCACCTACAGGTATATGGGTCGGTTCTTCCACTACTGGTGGATCACGTGGAGGTGAAGGCTGCAAAAGAGGTGGTGTACCACACCCCCTAGCACCTCTACCTCTCTTTCCTCTTCTTCCCCTAGCATCCATGCTTCCTGAATTTGCAAGGTGAATAGTTCATGTATTAGTTTCCAATCACTAAAAAAATAAATATAATTAAACAAAGTAACTTAAGAGCAATGAGCCCAAGGTCTTAGAGTTAGAACCATGCTCTGATACCATGTGTAGCGTCCGTCAACCCCATGATAAGGAAAAATACACACATTTTGTTTTTCTTTAATAATCATATGAGAAATAAAAATCTTATAGTCATTATAAAAATATCAAAATCAAATTTATAATACCTTATGATTTAGGTTATTACCTATATTCTTTTATTTTATAAAACATACTTTATTAACTCTATTTATTTACCAAATTAAATCAAAATTTAAATAATTATAAACATAAGAATTAATTTAAATTATAACAAAAACATTTAAAAATAGAAACATAATATATCTACTCGCCTCAACCATATATATCCCATATAAGAAGCATAATAAAACCTTTAATCACATTAAACACATTTCAACAATATAAAACTCATAAAAACTATATAAATACGATAATCAATATAAATAAGCACCCTTTTGTCATATTCTTGAGAAATATGTTGGCCACGTTATTCCAGTATAAATTCCCCTTATTTACCCAATTTATTTATTTAGAATTTACCAGGATAATGCTAAGGTTAACGCAAGAAATTACCAGCTACACTGCTATGTTAACGCATATATATTGACCGAGATAAAGCCATGTTCGAGTTGTAAAGTTCACCAGTATGCTAAGTTAAAAATGTAGGATTGACCGGCTATAATGCACCATGTTGACGAGGTAAAGTTACAAAAAAAATGCCAGGATTACTAAATTAAGATTACCAGCTATAATGCCGGGTTGACTAAGTATAAATCACCAGTATTTAGCTTCTTGCTGTAGAACTCACCAGTATAGCGCCATGTTCATGCAGAAATTCACCAGCTAGATGGCCAGGTCATTCAAGTTAAACACACAAACTCAAATCTCAATTCATAAGGAATATTTTTACAATATAAATTCAGATATAATCCCTAGATCCTTCTAATAAAAAGCTGATGGGAAATATGTAACTCAACTTCTCAAAACAACATTCAAATTGCATAGGAGATGTTTACTAATATACTGGGTTATGATTTTTCAGATAATCACATAAGCTATATTTAAAACTATAACTGAATGCAATGCACAAACAGGGATCGCACATAGATTTCATATGACAATAAATATATTAGGGAAACAATCTAAACATAGGTGGCTCTGACAGTTATATAAGGAAACACGAATTGGGTCCACGTTGAACCGTATTGCATGCAGAGAAATATGTAAAGCAAGGAGAGCGTAATACAGGGAATATACATGGAATGTGAATGTTTAGTGTGGCTGATTTTACGCTAAGGGTAATGCCTTGATATGTGTTATAATTAGCACTGCCATAATCAGCAGCCCTGTGATAAATATATAAAACCCATTATACTTGGATACTTTGGTCAGAAGTGCAGAGAAATTATATTTTAGAGATACAATGTCCGGGAAAATGAATTTTCAAAATAAATATGTCTGAGTGTCCGCTTTACATCTTCATGCAAGACTATCATTTAAACCATGTAGACTCGGTGGCTCAAGCTATGAGAGTAGCGCATGCAAATATTATCCGATAATATATTCCCATCTTCTTTGGATCTCATTTCATTTCAATCTACTATTGGAATAAATAAATAAATAAAAACAGTTTCCAAATATGAATTATTCTTACTCTTTTAGGCGATTCCTAAATGTTGGCTACGATCATGTATTATGCTTTAACTAGGACATCGCGACTTGTAGAAAGCAGAAAGAGAGACTATTTCGAATCCTTGGATGTTTATTTTAATAATGCAAGTTGGGAATTGCAGGTTAAATTTTGCTAACTGGCCTTTCGAGAGATTCTGTTTATCCCAAGTTCTGGAGGATAGCAAGACTACCTTTAATTTTTCCCACTAAACTCGATGACGAATCTAGGGATAATGTTGTAGTTGTTGTCATTCACAGCATGAATTAATCATCTAGACCGCACATTCATAACTATGTCAAAGCTTTGCACAGGTTCGGCAATTTGCCGTAGAATCCTAAAGGTTGTAATTAGTTTATCGATCTTAGCAGAGTGCTGAATACAGTGGATTACTGTCTATAGTTGTTTGTTCAAAGATAGATTACAGCATAAAGTAAGACATCGATATGGGATGCGATTGCAGGTAAGATTCTATATTCAATGGAATTGCATGCAAAAGAAAAACACATTCCAGATCTATTCAAACCAAAACGTGGCAATGGAACAGATATTTCCAGATCTCAATAGAATAGAAAACATTGGCAATAGAGGAAACTTCTCCAGATCTCATAAAAAAATTGCAAATCCAGATCTATAAATAAATACAAATACAGATCTCAAATATAAATCTATATCTACAATAACATACAAAGTCCAAATTACAGATCTTCAACAATACATTTCAGCAATAGAAATCATAATGTCAATCTAACAATCCATAAAAGCCTGAGTTTATTTGTGCCGCACTGTTCTTTCTGAGGTTACCGCACCATGAACTTGTCTGGTTCCCACGAACGTCGATCAGTTCCCAATCACAAGAGATCCACCGGTTGACCTCCCTAGCATTCCAATGGGTACTCTCCTTCCCCAAGGACCCCCGAGCTGAATGGGGTTGTAGGAAGAAGTACCCAAGCACGATCAGAGTGTGTAGAATCACTAAGGGCCTCCCAACCTTGTTCACACTTGGTGAGCCAAAATCTCTACAGCCACCATCCGCTTCTCCATTCTCTCATCCGTCCAACATTAGGGTAAAAAGCATCCCCTTACTCAAACCCTACCTGATTATTTATATCGTTTTGCATTATTATTTTTATTTATTATTATTTTGAATTCTTTTTATTTTATTTTATTTCAACGGATCTTTGTGATATTCATTTTGCAATGTGTTTAATTTAGGATTTCTTTATTTAAACCATTCCTATATTTCATTCCTAGATTTTTGCTTGATTTACTATTTTTGTGTGTGTGGAATGTGTTTCTATTTAGAATTTACTTTATCTTCTTTTATGATGATTTCCTCTTTTATATATATTTTTTTTTTAATTTTTAGTTTTATTATTATTATTTTTATTTTTTTTAAATTTATTTTTAATTTTTATTTCATAAGGTTGCACTTCCGTTACTATTTTCAAGTCATGAGTTTATGGTTTAGTTATTAATTATTTACAATATTATAGTTTAATAATTTCTTTTGTTTCTCCAGGTGATATCAAGGGTGCCATGATCATCTTCATGCCCTTCAAATATCCCACTTTCCATGGCGAGGAGTTAGTGCGATGGCTGAGACCACGTTAACTCAGTCCAGTCCACGCTGTAGAGAGACTCATGGCTACTGAGGAATAAGGTCGACACCTCATTGCGAGCCCCTCAGTTAATCCTCGTGAGTGACCGAGTCCACGGCCTACCCCCACGGCAGCATGCCTCTTGCAGGTAAAAGCTTCTCTCGCTTTTCAACCTACCACATGGAAAATATGGGCTAACCATATGGGTACTTTCTTCTGTGCAACCCCATTATCCTTTGTGGACCGATTGGGAACCAAGATCATGTGCCTGCACACATGAAAACCATGTGCATTAATCACACTATACCATTTAATCAAAATATTGTTAAAATAAATTGTATCACCTGATAGCCTGTCCATACTCAGACTGAAATTCATGTGGCATTGACACCACCTTGTGTCATTGTGCAATTGGGTCCCTGTCACACTAGAAAACTTGTCAAAGCATCTACCAATACATCGTAA
>LPNX010993760.1:24610-37881 GCA_001517045.1 Pseudotsuga menziesii
AAATGATAGACTCACAGTAAATTTGTTTTTACAATTAGGTTTCCAATAGAAAAATAGTCTTGTAATAACCCACAGCATCATGCTCTCCTTGCAGGAACTCATGAAATTTCTTGTAACCAGTGATGAAGATAGCGTTGGCTGTATTTGAGGACTCGTGGCTCCATTTGGTAAGCCCTGGGTTTGAAGAATGGGTTCTTACCCTGCTTGTAAACATGGTTGTCAATGGGAAAACCCCAAGCTTGGAAGCTTGTCTGGTTTCTTCATTAGATACATGGTTTTTAAAAAATTGTTGGTTCTATTTTGTTTACAAACCCTCGCTATGTTGTTCGGTAGTCCCGACCTTGAGTTGGGTGTTGTAATTTGGTTAAGCTTTCATTGTTGCAGCCTGTCAATTTAATACAATGGGTTTTAAGAAAGATTTACTTCGTGCTCAGTCTCATTTTTGTAGTAATCTTGTATATTGTGACTCTATGTAGGTTAGGGTTTTTCCTAATCGACTGTTAATGAACAACAATACTGTCTAATATCTTTTGTAAATAGATTATTGTTATTATTTAAGACTATAACCTAGTTGTAGTGTGTAATTTATAATATTAACCTACTTGTTCGAAATATACAAACTATGGTTTTCCTGAAATGAAACCCTTGTCTAAAGATGTTCTTCAATTTATTATTAGCAGGGTTTTGCTACTTGTTTAATTCGGTTAAATCATTATTACAAGTGTGTTGTGATATTTATTTTTAAAATTGTACTATACATTTATTTTCGGGAAGGACTGTAACCAGTCTATAGTAGTTTAACTGTTTATCTATATAATTATCCAAGTAAATGGATTACAATTTAGATGTTTTGATTTAAAATAATTAAATAAATTGATTAGGCTTTTAACCCTAACGTTTTCCTTCACAAGTATAAGCCTGTCTGATATTTATAAAATAGTTTCTATGTATGTAAAATTTGTAGTTTCATACTAGTTATTATTTATATTTACATTGTTCTTATTTACTAAATTGTTAAGTAGAATTTATTGATAGTTCTTGAAAAGATATTAAAGAGACTCTGTAACTCAGTTTATTCTTTACAATTTTAATGACTTTTAATATGACCCTATTTAGTTTAATAATAAATATTAGTATTAAATTTAGTTGATATTGTCAGAAAATAAACTAAGTGATTAGTAGCTCATTTAAATACTTATATGTATGTAATCATTGTAACTCTAATGTGGATTTTCTGTTGTATTTCATTCAGTTACTAAGTGAAAACAAAGAAATATAAACATATCATAACACTGTTTAACCTTCATACTATTTTAACATAAATGAAATTATTCTACTCTCTGCAAATACACATTCTTATTTATTAAAACATTCTCTTATCTATTTAAACATTCTACCTATGCTAGAGTACTTCCTGGTTTTCCAGGTGTGGAAAAACACAGTGTAGAAATTATTTCTATTCTAACACATTACTTTTCCAATCAAGTTCATTTCTTCAATCATTTAAAAAGAATACTAGATTCTAACATTCTACAAACTAAATCTTTAAGATTCATAGATCAATCAGACTCAGATACTAACATAGTAAAACAAAATAATGTAGGACCTTTTTAGGATAAATGACAACAATGTTAGGAGGATGTTCCTCCCTACCAATCTCTTGGAGAGCGCTCAAACAATGCTTTTTCAGGACCCCCGAGCCTGTTCCTCATCTTGTTGGCTAAGAAATGGTGGAGAAAGAAAACAATAAACTCGTCAAATATCTTAGTAAAACACTCTGCTCTTAGTAGTATGATCTCCAACCTAAAAGCTACAACTAGATCAAAGAACAGTTATCCCCTCAAACACTTTCCACTTTTCCCTTCCATTGAATTTCTGTGAAGTGCATTCATTCACCTAAATGGTCCCTTCTCTAGAATGAGGAGCCTCAACTCTATTTGATGGGAATTTTTATAAATATTGCCTAAGTCTTTTGGGTCAGTTTTCATTAATTGAGCCACTTGCTTTGATTCCACTTTCTTGGGGAATCATGACCCCAAATGTAGGAAGGTTCCCACCTGCAACAGCTTGAATTGGTTTGAGGATGCTAACACATGTCATTTTTCTCTCCACCTAGTCTCCTCCACCAATTTGACCAGTAAACACTCTTTTAATAGCACTCCTAAGCTGTTCTCTCCTCCTTTATTTATTTATAAATAAAATATTCAGAATTACATTAAATATCCTTGACTCTGCTGAGTCATCAATTACAACTTAGCATAAAATTTAAAATATTGTCCTCAAATAATACCAAATAATATAAAATTGTTTTTTTTTCCAAAATTAGGGCATGTGACATACACACCCCCTTATAGCATAACATCGTCCCCGATGTTATTTATTCTTCGTCCTCAAAATTCCACTGGAACAGAATTGGATATGCATACCACATATTACTTTCCAATTCCTAGGTGGCTTCTTTTGGACTAAGGTGCTTCCATTACACCTTCGCCTAACCAATAGTGTGCAATCACCTTTTGGTTCCACATGTACATCATTCTAGTTAGCAACATGAGTAGCATCATGAACATATTTCTTTAATATAGAAATTTCAAATGGGCCACAGTAACGAGGTGCTAGTTTTGCACAACTACCCAATCTTAGAGAGCTCTTTTTGGGCTTCACCTTGATGAACACATGTTCACCTACCTGAAACTCCTTTGGAGTTATTTTATTGTCTGCTTGACTTTTCTGTCGATCCTGTGCAACTTTTAGATTACATTGTACTTGCTTTACAATTTCTTCTATTTTCTTTAATAGTTCAGGACCTAATTCTAATCTATCCACCAGATTACTCCAAGAGATAGGAGTATTACATTTCCTTCCATACAATATTTCGAAAGGACTAAATATGGTGGATGCTTGATAATTATTACTATAAGCAAATTATACCAGATGCAAATAATCCTCTCATTTACCTGGATGGTCTTTCACATACATTCTTAATAAATCTTCCGGTACTTGGTTTACTCTTTTAGTTTATCCATCGGTTTGAGGATGGAACTAAGTACTAAAATTTAGTGTAGTGTTTAATCCTTTAAAAAGAGATTTCCAAAAGCTACCTGTAAATTTAGGATCTCTATCTAAGATTATAAATTTTGGTATTCCATGTAGTCAGAAAAATTGTTTTAGAAAGATATCAGCTAAGTTTACAGCTTTATACATAGTTTTAACATGTATAAAATAAGTTGCTTTACTTAATTTATCAACCACTACCACGATAGAATCATTTAAATTCTAATTTTTAGGAAGTCCAATAACAAAATAGAGACTAATTATCTCCCATTTCTAGATAGGAATGGGCAATGGATGAAGTAATCTAGCTGGGTGTTGATGTTCAGTTTTCACTTGTTGACATTCAAAACACCTAGCGATATAATCTTCCAGTTCAGTTTTAATGTTTGGCCAAAAATATTATTTTCTTAACATAGTTATAGTCTTTTGACAGCCTGGATGACCTGAGTATGGAGTTTTATGGACTTCATATAAAATTAATAACTTAACTTTAGGTACATTAGGTACATACATTCTGTCTTTATACAATAAAAATTATTTTTCATTCAAACTGTACCCTTTACCTAAGCTCTCTGTTGGATTTTCTTTTGCTTTAGCTTGTAAGTATTTGTAAATTTCATCTTGTTCTATTCCTAATTTAAATTATTCATCCATATCTGTTGTATAAGTGTTGATAATTGTTGTGAAGTTCAGCCTTGCATTCCTACTTAATGCATCAACAACTTTATTTTATTTCCCTTTAATGTGCTGAATTTCGAAATCATACTCACTTAGGAAAGCTAGCCACCTAGCTTGTCTGGAATTTATATTAGGCTGATCTAACATATATTTGAATCCTTTATTATCAGTCATTAGAATAAATTTTCTGCCAATTAGGTGATGACGCCACATCTTTAGAGCATGTATAACATCAACTAATTCCATATCATAAGTTGGATAATTCTTTTCATGAATTTGTAATTTTCTGGAATCATAGGCAATAACATGCCTTTCTTGATTCAGAACACCGCCTAAACCATCATTGCAGGAGTCATTGCACACTACAAATTCTTTATTTGGATCAACTATTCTTAAAATAGGTGCACTGGTTAATAAAGTTTTTAACTTTTTAAAGCTTTCCTCGTATTTCTAGTTCCAATCAAATTTCCTTCCTTTCTTCTGCAAAGAAGTTATCAGATTCACAATTCTTGAGAAACCTTCAATGAACCTTCGGTAATAACTGATAATTCCCATGAATGATCTAACATCAGTTACATCCTTAGGAACCGACCAATATTCGATTGCCTTTATCTTTTCGCGATCCATTGAAATCCCTTCCCTAGTGACCACATGACCTAAGTACTAAATTTTATCCTTAAAGAAATCACATTCACTAATCTTTGCAAAGAGTTGATGATTTCGTAGCTCTTGCAAAACAGTTTTTAAATGTTCTTTATGTTCTTCTTCAGTTTTTTAATAGATTAATATGTCGTTGATAAACATGACTACAAACTTATCTAGGTACTTTTGCATAACGTTGTTCATTAAACAAATAAAAATCCCCGGGGCATTAATAAGACCGAATGACATGACGACAAACTCGTAATGACCATATTGAGTCCTAAAAGTTTTTTTAAAGATATCTTCATCTTTAATCCTAACTTGGTGATATCTAGACCTTAAATCGATTTTCGAGAACACCATGGCTCCACGTAGTTGATCAAATAGATAATATATGTAAGGCAATAGTTATCTATTTTTAATAGTCATATTATTCAACTGAGGGTAATTTATGCAAAGTAACATGGTTCCGTCCTTTTTCTTAATGAAGATGTCAGGTGCCCCCCAAGGAGACATACTAGGTCAAATATACTTTTTGTCAATAACTTCTTTTAATTGTGACTTTAATTCATCAAGTTCAAGTATGTTCATTCGATAAGGGGCCTTTGAACTGGGTACTACACTAGGTACCATCTCAATGGTAAAGTCTAGGTCCCTTTTCGGAGGTAATCCCAGAATTTCTTCTGGAAATACATCAGCATACTCTCTTAAAACCGGTATGTCCTCCAACTTTAATTTGTCTATTTTATTTAGATTCTCCTCATTAGTTATTGTTATTGCATAAGCTTAACAACCCTTCCTAACAGCTCTCTTAAGATGTAGAGCAGAAATCTACCTTATTGTTGTTTTTCTATGGATTCCCTTTACACTTATTGATTTTTGCTCATTATTTATACATGTAAAGGTTTTATCATAACAATTTAAAATCACCCTATGTTGTTCTAACCAATCCATACCGATTAGTAAGTCATAATAACTAAGAGCTAATACATTAAGATTTATAATAGTTTCAAATCGATCCATAACTACTGCGCATTCTTTTACAAAACAAGTTACATTCCTTTTTGTACCAATGGCTAACTGAACCAACAAAGAACTTTCAAAATTTTCAACAGGAAGCTTACATTTTTCTACCAATTTAGGTGAAATATAACTGAGACTAGCTCTTGGATCAATTAAAATAGCTATAGGGGTTTGGTTTATCATACCTTCTAATTCCACCATGGAAGTTTGATGGTCTGCCTGCCGATTCTCTAAGGCTGAATTGATCCTATGCATAGTTTTTGCTAAGTCCCCAACAATCATCTCCTCTTGTATAGTATGGATATTATTGACAGTCTTTTTCCAATTAGGATAGACTGAGGCATAATGTGGGCCATTACACTCCCATCACTTTATAGGTTCTTTGCGTTCAAATTTACTGGTGTAATTACCATGGTTATTAGCATATTCTTTACCCTTTGAATTATTCTGATTGCTTGGTGAATTATTCTTATTCCCTTCGAAATTATCGTTAGAAAAATTTCTGTTCTTATTGTTTTTAGAATTTCGGTTGGGCACAAATTCTTTCTTCTTTTGATCATAATGGTTTTTACTCTTCTTGGCCTTCTAATTTGACATGCTTTCCTTCTTCCGATTCTATTCATAATAGAAGTTGGCTTTCCTCATAGCTTCTTCCAAAGTTTTTGGAATTTCATACTCAATCCTATCCTTAATATGATAAGGTAGACAACTGAGCAATCGTTGTACCTTTGGTTTTTCATCTACAAGATATGGTACATACCTAAGTAGACTTAAACACTTGTTGTTCACATATTTCATAGTCACTGATCCTAATTTAAGCTCATATAATTCTTTTTCTCTCTCTTCATAGTACTACTTGGACAAAAATTTATTTTTAAAGTACCTCTTAAAGGTACTCCAATTTACATTCTCCTGTTTTATTCCCTTTACTCTCTTCAAGTCCTACCACCAAATATCAACCTTTCCTGAAATATTGTAGATATCCATTCTAGCCTTTAATTGGTTAGAATAGTTATAAATCTAGAAGTACTTCTTAATTCCAGATAACTAGGATTCTAGTTCCGCCCCCTTCTCAGTCTCTCCATTGAATGTTGGTGGTTTAATCTGTTTAAACTCCCTAGAAATTTCCTCACACTGTTTATATATTCTCCTTTTAGTATAATTATTGTCATCACTACTATCACTAGTGGAATGAAAATTACGTCGATCACCAAATACCTCTGAAGATGAGCTCCTTTCATTTTTAGTCTGTTTAATCTTTTTATATTTATGTTGATGACTTGTATCTTCTCAATCAGCTCTTTTTCCCCTTCCCTCAGTTTGAAATATTCTATTAGGATTTGATTCATCTCCTCTCGAGCCCTCAGAATCCTTTCATTCTCTCGTTTAACATATTCCATTTCAGATTTTAAGTCTTATACTGTTTGTAATATTTCTAAGGAATTAGTGGTTAGATATTCTTGTATAGGGTCTCTTGGTAATTTTTCTTGTTCAGTCTATAGAGATTCCTCTTCCGCATATTCCTCTAGCCTTTCCATACCTCTTTTTAAACTTCAAAAACAATTTCCCTGTTGAATAACATTTAAAGAAAATAACATCAGCAAAATGATTTAAATTCGTTGTTTCATAAAAGCAAGTTGGGCTTCATCAAAGCCTAGCGTTTGAACCTTGTTCTCTAATACCACATGTCAAAAACCCCAAATTTTCACAAAATTTAAAAGATTTTAAGATAATAGAAAATGCTAAATATGAGGTTTACTAATAGCTAATGGTTAGCAGAAAATGAAACAGTTCAACGATTATTATTATACACTTTCAAATTACGTTAACTAAAGCAGCTTCTTTTTTGTAATGTAAATAAGATTTACTTGCATTCTGTTTTCTTTCAGTTTACTAATAAGTCTACTTTATGGTAAGTAGGTGGAAACTAACTTTGAATCCTGTGCTTACTTAGCATTTATGCCAATGCAGATGGATTATTGGTTCTTACAGGTTTAACAGGTATGATCAAAAAAGTAAACGATTTAATTCATAAGGTAGAAAGAAGTATTTCTGTTTGCATGCTAGTAAAATAAGTTGATAAATCTCAAGCAACTTCAGTGAGGTAAAGTAATTTATCTTCTATAGTTTCTATTGTAAGAAGTGTTTAGAGATATGGGTTTCTTTCTTTATTAATCTTAGCGACACCAAAGATACTTACTGTGAAGTCTAAGCTTGTAATCTTTGTTGTATATTTACTTCTATTTTAACATGCTTATCTCACAAATGTTATATTTATTTGTACTATTTTTTTTTATTCATGAAAGAGCTTCTATCAATATTGATAGTAAATATTCTCTATAGAATATATGTTTTGATTTTATTTTTAGCTTACTAGTTATGGAAATTATCACGTTGTTACTTGTATGTAAGAATAAAACAGTTGCTCACTAACAAGTTATCAACTTTATTACTTACATTAATATCGTACTACATGTACTACTGTAACCACATACATTACCTTATTATTTACTAAAGTACCAATCTGATCATTATTTGCATTCTGTAGGGATGTTACTGCCTAGAAATCTCTTTGACATTATAATCTTGATTATTGTAAAAATAACTACATTGTTTAAAGATGGAACACTATTTACCCTTATTTCCTAAATTTAAGTCAATCAATGTCGTTCCAATGACTATAGACTTGAGCATGGTTATTCCATTGTAATTTACTATTACCATAATCCCTCTCTTATATTAAGTTAATGTTTATAGTAGCTATTATGGTATATTTTTATACTATGATCAACATTCTTCACTATGCTAAGTACAGGTTATCTTGAACAATCACAAACTATCTCGCTGAATAAAAAACATGGTATATTACCAGTATTGACAAGTCGAGAAGCAACTAATGTCTATGAAAGTTTAAACCAAAGTCAAACCTTGTAAAAGTCATGTTTATAATATTTTACTATTCTATTCGACTCCATATATTATAACCACCCAAGATGTTGGTTTTTAAGTGATAAGTTTGGAGTATAATACATGCATACTTTATCATCGTTTTGCAAGTATATAAATCTAATTGTAGAAAGAAAGGTTCTAAGCATGATCGACTTCGGGATTATCCATAAGGTCAAGTGGTTATCACCTTTCACTAGGGTCTTCGTTAGGAAATTATTGTTTAACCATACGCTAAATTCGAAACTATCAACATTATGATATAGTTTAAGTATGAATATTGTTGTGATATATATATGCGTACTTCATAGTTCATGCATAGTTTGATAAAAATAATTGTTTTAATAATTTTGATGATTGAACCTCAGGTGGACTTTGGAATCGACCCTTGCATGGTTAGACGTATTTGAGGCCACGTGATCACTTCCTATCCATGTATTGGCGATATAAAATCTTGCAACCCTATTCGCTTTGTCATTTTTCCTCTGAAGTTCACACTGGCCTTCGGGCTGCTCTGCATAGTTTCATGGCGGCCGTAAGTGTTCTTCTTGTACTAGCTTGCACTAAAACTTTGGTTTAAAGTTGCTATAGTCTCCTGAGTTAGGTCTTGTTCCCAACCTTCTTAGCTATGGGTTTTACTATGTAATATTTTACTGGTTTTGTTTGCGTTTAGCTCGCGGCCTATCCTTAGATCCATCTTGCTTTGCCCATGGCCTATCATTGCTGTGAGAAGCTAAGGATTCGTTGCTACTGGTTGTGCTCCATCGGCATCATAGGGTTTCGAGATTTTGTATGTGCAATTCGCAGCTGGTGAAAGTCTCTTCGCTAGACTGTTCGATACTCTTTTATTAAAGGTAAAATGTTTGGTTTTGTTTTTAAAAATGATTCTAAATCACAGTAAAGTTGTTTTTACAATTAGGTTTTCAATAGAAAAATAGTCTTGTAATAACGCACAGCATCATGCTCTCTTTGCAAGAACTCATGACAGCTCTTGTAACCAGTGACAAAGATAATGCTGGCTGGATTTGAGGACTCGTGGCTCCATCTGGTAAGCCCTGGGTTCAAAGAATGAATTCTTACCCTGCTTGTAAACAGGGTTGTCGATGGTGAAACCGTAAGCTTGGAAGCTTGTCCAATTTCTCCATTAAATACATGGTTTTTAAAAAGTTGTTGGTTCTATTTTGTTTACAAACCCTTGCTATGTTGTTGGGTAGTCCCGACCTTGATTCGGGTGTTGTAATTTGGATAATTTTTCAGCCTTGCATCATGTCAATGTAATACATTTGGTTTTAAGAAAGATTTACTTCGAGCTGAGTCTCATTTTTGTAGTAGTCTTGTATATTGTGACTCTGTGTACGTTAGGGTTTTTCCTAATCAACTGTTAATGAAGAACATTACCCTCTAATATACTTTGTAAATATATTATTGTTATTATTTAATACTGTAAGCCAGTTGTAGTGTGTAATTTATAATATTAGCGTACTTGTTCGGAATATACAAACTAGGCTTTTCCTGAAATGAAACCCTTGTCTAAATATGTTCTTCAATTTATTATTAACAGGGTTCTGCCACTTGTTTAATTCCGTTGAATTATTATTACAGGTGTGTTGTGATATTTTTTTTTTTAAATTGTACTATACATTTATTTTCAAGAAGGACTGTAACCAGTCTATAGTAGTTTAATTGTTTATTTATATAATTATCGAGGTAAATGGATTACAATTTAGATGTTTTGATTTATAATAATTAAATAAATTGATTAGGGTTTTAACCCTGAACTTTTCCTTCACAAGTATAATCCTGGATAATATTTATAAAATAGTTTCTACATATGTAAAATTTGTAGTTTCATACTAGTTAATATTTATATTTACATTGTTCTTATTTACTAAACTGTTAAGTAAAATTTATTCAGAGTTCTTGAAAAGATATAAAAGAGACTCTGTAACTCAGTTTATTCTTTACAATTTTAAGGACATTAAATATAACCCTATTTAGTTTTATAATAAATATTAGTCTTAAATTTAGTTGATATTGTCATAAAATAAACTAAGTGACTAGTAGCTCGTTTAAATACTTATCTGTATGTAATCATTGTAACTCTAATGTGGATTTTCTGCTGCATTTCATTCAGTTACTAGGTGGAAACAAAGAAATATAAACATATCATATCACTATTTAACCTTCATAATATTTTAACATAAATAAAATTATTCTACTGTCTGCAAATACACATTCTTGTTTACTAAAACATTCTCTTATGTATTTAAACATTCTACCTGTGCTAGAGTACTGGCTGATTTTCTAGGTGTGGAAAAACACAGTCTAGAAATTATTTGTAAAATAACACATTACTTTTCCAATCAAGTTCATTTCTTCGATCATTTGAAAAGACTACTAGATTCTAACATTCTACAAACTAAATCATTAAGATTCATATATCAATCAGACTTGGATACTAACACAGTAAAACAAAATAATGAGTACATGATTATAACATTCTATAAACTAAATCTTTAATATTCATATATCAATCCACTTTTCCCTTCCATTGAATTTCTCTGAAGTACATTCATTCACCTGAATGATTGCTTCTTTAGAATGAGCAGCCTCAACTCTCTTCAATGGAAATTTTTATAAAGATTGCCTAGCTCTTTTGGGACAATTTTCATTAATTGAGCCACCTGCTTTGATTCCATTTTCTTGGGGAATCATGACCCCAAATGTAAGGAGGTTTCCACCTGCAACAGTTGGAAGTGGTTTGAGGATGCTGCCACATGTCAGTTTGCTCTCCACCCAGTCTCCTTCACCAATTTGACTAGTAAACACTCTTCTAACACCTCTCCTAAGCTGTTGTCTCCTCCTTTATTTATTTATAAGTAAAATATTCAGAATTACATTAAATATACTTGACTCTACTAAGTCATCAATTACAACTTAGCATAAAATTTAACATATTGTCCTCAAATAATACCAAATAATATAATTTTTTTTTGTTGCAAAATTGGGGCATCTGACAACGTGCTAGTGTAATCTAGGTGCATATGTAGGAAAAACTCTGCATAGACATGTTTTGCAAAATATAGTGGAACCTATTCATGGTGGGGAAACATGCCCCATGCTCCAATGAACATGTCATATACATAAGGTGATGTAGCCTCTAGCTTAAACTCCTGGAGTCTAAGCGGTTGACTAGGGGCGCGGTCAGGAGAGATATCAAATAATGCTCCCTTCACATCATGGTTAGCTATTGTATCTCTCACTGCGGCCTAGTTATTAGGACCCTTCATAGTGGCCCTTATTTTCTAACATGAAGAGACCCAAAGAGAACTCAATGGTCAAATAGATCTATAGACCTTTCATAGATTGTCTATTACCTCTAACATCATGTGCATCAAACGGGATGCAGGAGATTCCTCTGGAATGGAGAGGACGTTTTCCCGCAAACACTCTTGCTACTTGGTAATGTCTTGTAGCGTGATGCATGTGATATCATCCTCCCATGGTACTTCCTCGGGAGGGTCCACACCCTATTATGCAGCACCTAAAAATTAGATGAAAACATAAATGTCAGTCAAAATACATACATCAATTGTCGGTGAATTTGAAATCAATATAGATTAAAGGTACTGATAACTAAAAGAAATATATATATGCATTTAATCAACCTATCTTGTTGGGATCCTCCCCACCGACACCAACATTATCCTGATCCTTGCCACTCATATGCATAGAGAGGTTGTCGCTCATCTCCCCAACAAGAGTGTGTGTCGGCATAGAATGCCTAGGCAAACTTATGAAAATAGAGATATACAAGTTGATGATTAAATATACAGATGTGAAACAATTTAATTTGATGTGACTAACAACAAATAGTACATCATGCAGAATTGTATACTTACGAGTCCCCTACCGACCTCCGGGGCAGGGAATGGCTACATATCTTCCAATGCTCTGCCTTCTGTTAACAAAAGAACCCCACTGTAGAGATGCATCTGCATGAAATAACAAATAATAGATTATTTTTTGTAAATAACTCAATTTAATTAACTCTATATATGGGTGTGAATAAAAAACTCTTACTAAAAAAACCACCCAGAATTTTACAAAACAAAATGGATTGACGAGCTTTTTGTTTTTTCTTTGGAGGTGGTGTGAAGAAGACTATCAAATATGCGGTGTGATTGGGGTTATGATTTATTTTCATAATGTTGGGTACCCCTTTATTTCTTGTTCAATTTGATATTATGGACATGGTAGTTATTTGGGTGAAGCTTCATAAAGTACAAGTTGAGTTCTAGTCACTAAACGTTTTTTGGGTTATAAGGAATGCTTTGTGAGTTTTTGATGGGGTGGAAATGAGTTACAAATACTTGTTATTTGTTGATATTTCTTAAATTCCTATGTATACTGAGATTCATGAAGTCCTTCAGATGGGTAATAACTCATCCACCCATATGTTGATTACATTGGTGTTCCTTTCAAATGTATCCATTGCCATGTCTATGGACTTGCTCTTAAATTCCTATAGATATTTATAATTTTAAACTAATTTTTAAACTATAATTATGTAAATTTTTTCATCCATTTTTAAAAAATTAAATTACAATTCGCGTTTTCCATAATTTAATGTATAAATTTATATATTTTATTGGTAATATATTTTACTATTCTTTTAAAATATTCTAAATTTATAATTTATAATTTTCAAAATGTTGAATATAAATCTATATATTTTTTCTAAAAAATATCAAAAATATAATTTTATCTTAAATTATGGATTTCTATTAATTTTTTAATTTGATATTTAAAAAATTAATTAAATCAATAATTTCTATTAATATTTTAATTTGATTTTTTTTTCAAATTTACACACTTGTTTATTAATATGTTTTTCCTTAAAAAAAACAAAAAAATCCACATTTTTA